>CBVK0101013888.1:0-13064 GCA_900067695.1 Picea abies
TCATCTGTTGAAATATCACATTACAAATTGGAAAGATGGAACACGTCCCGCTTCTCTGAAGTTCTTAGTACATAAAAAGTTGGATTCTCGAATGGTGATTTCCCTTGAATTTAAAGGGAAATCCCATCGATACAATCATTACAAGGCAGATCTGGATCCTACACTAAATCAGATCTTCTTTCTAAATCAGCATAGGGTGTCCTATTCTCATGCAATCGAATGCTAATACAGGAGCTGACGAGGCATTGCTGTTACGGCTGGTGTAACAACTTCTTCTCATAGCTGCTGATGTTGTTTCAGCATCGCAATTCACGGGTTGTTCAGCCACGTGAATCGCGCCCTTTGACTGTGTCGGCCTTGACTGCTAACTGTCAAGGCTCGTGTTTCAGCATCGTGGTGGTCTCCACTATGTCTCAGCATCTGCATTTCTGAAATGAGTGACAGCTCCGTGTTTCAGCATCTGCATCCTCGAACCATGTAGTTGCTTCGTGTTTCAGCATATGCATCCTCGGACTGTGTAGCAGCTCCGTGTTTCAGCATGTGCGTCCTCGGATTGTGTAGCAACTTCCGTGTTTCAGCATCGGTTCAACAACGACTTTTGTGTTTCAGCATCGGCCTTGAATACTATTCTGCAAATATGGACACTTATGCACTTCTAATAAATGATTAGGCTCAAAAGTAATGTAAAGTATTATGCAAACAGATTAAGCATATAATAATGAGAAAGGACGTTGTGTACCTTGGAATGATCAGGTAAAATAATAGTATGAGTCTAAATACAGGTGATGAAGGGTATAATACTGGCAAAAAGTATGGGCAAAAAGGGTACAATATGTGGTCCTAACAGACCGTACAATCTGTATAGTCCATACGGCTGCTGACGTGGCAGTTCGTATGACACGTGGCAGGGCTGAGTGGAAAATAGTTGGTAGTTGTGGGTGAATTACATTATGACACGTGGTAGTATTTGGTTGGTTGTACGGTGCCACGTGGCCCAGTCATGGGCTGCCACGTGGCACCATATTATTGGTTGCTTGTTTAAAATTTTATTAGAGTCCACCGGGTTCGACCTCGTGACCTCCACCCATATGTAAAGCCTTTGCATAGTATGCATTGCCAACGTGCCCCACTGTAGTCCTTGTTATATATATGGATTAAAATAAATTTAAGTTAAAGTTGTTGTGTGGTCAGCGTGGGGGTCCGGGCTGGGGCTTAGCCCCAACCCACGGTCGTACACACCATATCATATGACCCTCTATTACATCGGTTGGCACACACATGTGATTTGGTTTTGAATGTGTTTAAACAGTTTTTAAAACCAACGACCTGCCACTTGTTGTTTTACTATTTTCCTTTGGGACGGAGCCCCATTTGAGTTTGCATGTGGTCACATGGGCCACATGACCTTGCCCTTGACGGTTAGGGGCTAGGTGCGTCCGTAACCATCCTACAGTTTGCATGGTTTGCGTGGTTGCATATAGTTCTAAGTTTTAACGCTTAAATATGCATGTGGGATAGGTTGAGCCAACAAGGGTGTGATTTGTAGATGTAGAGACAACAAGTTTGAAGGGGGACTTCCAGGAAGCCTATCTTCTTCAATTTTTGGCCAAACGAGGTGTCGAAAAATCCCAGCTAGGGGTTTTTGGACGTTCTGAAGCCATTGGAGTAGTCTATTTTTCATTTTGAGCATTGTAAAACACATTTTTGAGCACTTTGAGAAAATAATACAAATGATCCATTGGAAGATGGACCAGGAGATGTAGCCCAAGAGAGGGGTGAACTCCTTTATCATTTGTTGTGTTATGTGTTTTCTGTTCACTGATATTACTGTTGTTGATATTCATCTTGAATGAGTAAATTCTATTTAAGTTATGTTGCAAAGTTGATCCATTTGTATTTTAACACATAAAACTTTACTTGCAAATATTTTCAAGAATGCAAGTCTTCTTCATTTTTAGATCAAGACAAGAGTACCCTGGGGATGCTGGAGCATTGGAATTCAATTGTTGGATTAGATGTGAACTTTTGGTATCTTGTATCCATTCCTGGCGAACGGCTTGGAGCCAATCTGGTACAATGAAGGAAAGAGAAGAAAGGGATCCTTCATCTTCATATTTTCGAGAAAGTGCATCCACAACCACATTGTCTTTTCCTTTCTTGTAAATGATCTCATAATCATATCTAAAGAGCTTAGTCAACCTTTTTTGTTGCTCCGAGGAAGAAATCCGTTGTTCCAGAAAATACTTGAGGCTTTGATGGTCTGTCTTAATTTGGAAGTGTTTCCCCAATAGATAAGGGCACCACAAATCAACGGCATGCATAATAGCCAAAATTTCCTTTTCATAGATTGATTTGCCCAGATTTATTTTAGATAGTTTCTTGCAGGTAAAGGCCAAAGGCCGACCCTCTTGCATAAGGAAAACACCAATTCCTTTCCCTGAAGCATCATATTCCAAGACAAAGGTCTTTGTGAAATCAGGAAGGGCGAGGACTGAAGTGGTGCACATGGCCATCTTCAAGGTTTGAAAAGATTGAGCAATGGCTGGGGTCCAAGTGAAAGAGTTATTTTCTAAGAGAGCAACAAGAGGTGTTGCAATCTTTCCATAATTCTTAACAAACTTGCGATAATAACCTGTTAAGCCTAGAAATCCACACAATCTTTTGAGAGTCTTTGGGTGAGGCCAGTCTTGCATAGCTTATATCTTTTTAGGATCCACCCTAATGTCGTCCTTGCCAACCAGATGACCCAAGTACTCTACTTCTAAGGCGCCAAAAGCACATTTAGACTGTTTCAGGAAAATTTGGTGCTGAGAGAGTAGATGAAGAACTCGATCCACATGAGAAATATGGTATGTCTAGGTTTTTCTATAGATGAGGATATCATCAAATAAAACTAAGACAAAATGATGGAGAAAAGGATAGAAGACATGATTCATGAGGCTTTGGAAGGTGGAGGGGCAATTACACAAGCCAAAGGGCATGACCAAAAACTCATAGTGGCCCTCATGAGTTATAAAGGTAGTCTTGGGAATGTCTACCTCTTTCACATGTATCTGGTGGTAGACCGAACGAATATCAAGTTTAGTAAAGAATTGGGCCCACTCAATTCATCCAAGAGATCATCAATGACAGGAATGGGAAATTTGTCTTTAATGGTGAGTTTGTTGAGGGCACAGAAGTTAGAACACATTCACCAAGAACCTTATTTCTTCAGGACCATGACCATAGGAGAAGAGTAGGGGATCATACTAGGGTGGATAATGCCTACATTAAGGAGTTCCTGGACCGTTTTCTCAATTTCATTTTTTGGGAAAAGGGGTGACGATACATACAGATATTGGGAGGAAGGATTTCGGGTACAAGGGGAATGGAATGATCATGAACACCAAGGGAAGGAGGGGGTCCTTGGGGAGTGGAAAAGATCACTTGATGTTTAGAAAGGATGACTTAGAGGTCTTGCGACACCGAGAGTGTCTCTGTTTCTTGTATGGCATGGACTTGGGCAATAACACCAGAATGACGTTTTTTGAGCAACGTTTCGATGCGATGGGAACTAATGATATTAGGTGAACCAATGGTGATGCCTTGGAACTTATATTGGTGGCCCTCCTGGTCAAATTGCATGGTTAAATCCTTAAAATCCATGAGAATGGGACCTAAAGTCCTTAGCCAGTCTGCACCCAACACAATGTCACAACCACCCTTGTTGATAGAAAGCATATGAGATTTCAGGTGGTAGTCACCAATTTGGAGACGCACATTTTCACAACACCCTCCACATTTCATGTAGCCACCATTAGCAATCATGATTTGGAAATTATTGACGGCATGGATGTAGAAATGAGTTTCTTGGGCAATGCAGTGATGAATAAAATTATGGGTGCTTCCACTATCAACCAGAATGATGACCTTCCGATGCTTGATGTAACTGATTATATTGAGGGTTTGGGGAGTGGAGAAGCTAGTGAGAGCATTTAGAGAAATGACCGGTTCTACTTCAGGAGAGTTTGAGGGAGGGGTTATGTCAAGGGTTTTAGGTGACTTAGACATAAGGGGAGTTTCAACATTCTCTTTCGAAATATCCTCAGAGATGGCCATAAAAATATTTTTTTCCTTACACTTGGGGCTTGGGAAATATTTGTCATCACAATTATAACAAAGGCCTTTGATTTGGCATTCATCCATTTCATCCCTGGTCAATTTTTGAATTTTTAGTGGAGCAGAGGGAGTAGTGGGATTTACTGGTTTAGTGCGAGGGATAAAAGAGGGTTTCCGTTTTTTAGAAGATACAACCTGTTGTGATTATTTATCTCTTTTAGTAGCCTCCACCCAACTCTGAGGCCCATCCATGAGGACATAGGCCTAAATCACATCCTTGAGGCCACTGATAAAACACTCTCGAAAAAGCATCAGACATGCCCTCTGTCTTAAAATACAGGTGCTCAAAGGAAGCTAAAAAGTCTTCCACTGTTCCTGATTGTTTCAACTTTTTCAAATAGACCAAATGCCTGGTGTCAGTGTCAAAGCGTTCATAAATATCTTCCACAAAGTGTGTCCAAGCAATATACCCTTGACATGAAGTTTTTCTCCATTGCCACCATTGCCAACGTTCTTGATCTAGATGGAGAACACCATACCGGATTTTGGCCAAGTCATTTGTAATGCCGTATAAAGAGAAATAATGTTCCAGTTGGGTTACCCAACTAGTGGGGTCCAAGCAGTCAAATTTGGTCACATCCACCCGCAGAAGGCGTGATGCAGGAGCATCTCTCCACGTCAGTCAGCCAGCCAACCAACCATGTCAAGTGCGTGCATTCAAAGATGAAGAGAGGTGCAGCCCTCATCTTTTAATTTGTAATTGAATGTAATTTAATGTTTAAAGATGGTGAGTTGTGGAGCCGTGCCTTTGTGTAGGTGTTAGGTAGATCGACCATTAATTTTTGAATGGCTGAGATTTAGATCCGATAGCGGACTAGACAGCCCATTCAATGTAATTGAATAGGGTAGGTAGATTGGAGGGAAGAGCTCGAAGAGCCCCCTCATGTAAAAAGATCTATTGTATCTCTTTGGTAGTTAGTGTGTGATGGTCTGCGAGTAGAGAGCAGAAGAAGAGAAGAGCCGAGACCTTGTTACAGGCCGTGCTCAGGAACACCTTGTAAATACAAGCATTTTCCATTTTAATACAAACAGAGCAGTTTTTCCTGCATGTATTCTATGTTGAATGAATGTCTGTGAGTGTTCCATTGTATGCTATGAATGTATGCTGTTATCATGCATTTGCAAGAGTGTGTTTGATTTCAGGTGAAGGTCTTTGAGGCTTCACACCAGGAGGGTGTGACAGAACACTACGGGTTCTGATAGCCATGCACAGAGGATGCATTTCTGAATACTGCGGGTTCAGAAAAAGATGTGCTGCGACACAAGAACTGGAATCAACAACTCGGGAGAAAGACATCAAGGTTGATGAATACCTTGGAGGCAAGGCTGTGGGAGAAGAACACAGTTGCAGACATAAGATTTGAAGAGTTCTGTAGAGTTCTGCCAGGTGGGCATTGAGCATATGCACAGTGGTGCATTTGGAAGAACTCTGCTGTGAGTTCAGAAAGAAGAATCAGAATCACTGAGGATTCTATGAAGCTTTGCCAGGTGGGCATTGAGCAGGTGAAAGGAGTGCACAGAGGAAGAACTCTATTGTGAGTTCAGAGAAGGAACTAGAATCACTAAGGATTCTAAGAGCTCTGCCAAGTGGGCATTGAGCAGGTGCAAGGAGTGCACACAATGGTAGAACTGTTGGGAGTTCCGAGAGAAGACACTCTGCCAGGTGGGCATTGAGTAGGTGTGCAGACAGGCACAAAGAAGAGAAGAGAATTCTTTGAGTTCTGGAATTTAGAGGAAGAATCCATTGAGGGATCTTCACAAGGTTGCTGAACACCCTATAGACTTAGCAAGAGGTTGCTTGAGTGAAGGATAGCCAGGAGGGAATCCAAACATTCTCCATCTATAGGAGGAAGGAAGAAGGATAAAATCACTTAGGGGTCTGAGCATGTGAGAGGCTCCGGAGAGACAACACTGTGTGTGCGAAAAGACTCTGCAGAGGCATAGGATTTGAAGAATACTTCGAGGATTCTAAAGGAGCAAAGTTCAGGAGGAACAACGTCGAGGAGAATGCATGGCGAGAACTCAGGTAAAGGAGCTCGCATAGAAGAAGACAAAGGTTGGAGCCTTTGAGAACTTGGAATTCTTCCAAGCATCGGAAGAAAGTGCGCAGGCTCAGGAGGGAGCACAGTAGCCGTCAGATCGGGTGGAGAAGGAGATCTGGATCGTTGGTTTCTATGTCCAGGAGATGCACAGGAGGAGTGCATGGGAGAATGGATCTGGACCGTTGGATCTTGATCTAGAGACCCGACAGCCGTCGGATAGTGAAGAGAGTTGCGAGGGAGTTAACCTCGTAAACAGGAGGAGAAAAGTCTCGGAAGAATTCCCAACACATATCGGGACATTGAGGTGTTGGGAGTCGGGATATCGACATTCCCGTGGATAGGATATTGGGTAAGTCCACCTTGAAAAGCTCAACACAAATCTGGGCCATCCGTCTAAGAGAGGACACCTGTCATGTGATCGTCCATTCCAGATATCTGGACACTAGACATCGGTATATCGACACTCGGGAAATCAGATTTCTTGAGGTCGTGAAAGTCGAGACATTAGAAGTCTCAAAAATGCAAGGGGTAATCTGAACTGTCCATTCTTGGGACACGTGGCAGCGATTGAGCGATATCAGGAAAAGTCTTGAAAGGAGAATCGTCAATCGGGAAATCACAAGTCGGGATATCGGGAGTCCCGTGGACAAGAAGTCCTTGCAACTTGGAATCGCGAAGTCCGAAACCCCGACAAGGGGGAGAAAGCTATGTTGTTGTGGGGCCTAGATGACGTCAGGTCGGAGAATCGGGGATCGGGATATCGAGGATCCCCTGCACAAGGTTTTTATGCATTTCGGCATTATGATATTCGAAACCCCGAAGGGAGATAAGGCTGCGGTCTTGTGAAATAGTGGTCGCGTGGACCAAAGGTCTAGCTCGGAGGGCTAATGAAAGTTGGAGCGTATCGGGATTCGGAGTATCGAGAATCCCGTGGGAAAATGCATTGCGAAATTTGAAGGCTCGAAACCCTGAAAGGAATAGGACTGCGGTCATGAGGGGATAGTGGTCATATGGGCCAGGAGCTTAGCTAGGAGGGATAACAAATAAAGTGCCATATCGGCAGATTGGTGATCGGGAGTTTGAGGGGATAGAGGTTCTTGAAATCAGAAAAGAAGAAACCTCGAAACCCGAAATTAATTCAGGAGAAGGTCACAGGCACATGCAGAGGCCGTGACAGGGAAATGAGAAGGACCTGTGGGACGGGTTTGATAGAGATTCCACTATTGGAGTCGGAAGAGCCGCTTCAGCTCAAAAGAGGAATTTGAACGATCCTGTGAGCAGGAGCGCGATGAGGTGGAGATCACTGCGAGATGGGATAACAGTTATATGGGCCAGGAGCTTAGATAGGAGGGCTAACGAATAAAGCACCATATCGGTAGATCGATGATCAGGAGTTTGAGGGGACAAAGGTTCTCGACATCAGAAAGATGAAACCCTGAAACCCGAAATTAAGTCAGGAGAAGGTCAAAGGCGCGTGCAAAGGCCGTGACAGGGAAATGAGAAGGACCTGTGGAACGAGTTTGATAGAGATTCCACTGTTGGAGTCGGAAGATCCGCTTCAGCTCAAAAGGGGAATTCGAACGATCCTGTGAGTAGGAGCGTGACAACGTGGAGGTCACGTCTCTACTGCACCAAGTTGGTATCAAAGATTATTTCTTGTCTGTATATTTCAGGCAAGAGAGGCAAGAGATAAAGAGCACTCTGATACACATCAAGTTGGTATTAGAGCTTGATTCTTGTCTGTATATTTCAGGCAAGGGAGGCATAAGAGGTAAAGAGCACTCTGATACACATCAAGTGGTATCAGAGCTAGAAATTTGTTTGTATATTGCAAGCAGAGGGAGGCAAAGGAGGAAGACAGAGCACTGAAGACTCTGTAGGGATTGTTTGCAAGTAGGCGGAAATCAAGAAGACAGTCAGGAGGACTAGAGGATGAAGATAGAAACACTCTTAGTGCGGAGTGACAACAATAGTTTTACTAGGAAAGCAGACAGAGACATCACCATGGTTACTGAAGGCCATAGGCATGTTGGAAAGAAGAGTAAAGCAGAAAAGCTTGCCGAAATGGATAAAGAGCTCACTGAAATAAGGGTAGACATAGAAGAGCTTGAACTGCAGATGCGGAAAAAAGCCAAGCCGAGATGGGTATATGAATGGCCCATGAGGAAGGTAAAATCAAAATGGCCAGTCAAGGAGTTGATGGTCATAAGACAACGAAAGCTGTTAAAAGGATGGTTGAGGTATGCAGAAAACCTCAATGGACCAAAAGAGGAGATGGTTCATATGTGTGAACCAGAGACTGGAAAAATTCTTGGTGAAGAGAATGAATTGGGATCAGCTGAGGATCTCAAGAACTGCCAGGAGAGAAGAGAAGAAATTCTAGTTTTCCAGGTGGGCAACGAGTTGAGATCACTACGGGATCTCAGAGATTGGCATGAGGACAGCCAAGGAATTTCACATTGCCCGCTGGAAAATGATATGAGGTCACTGTGGGATCTCACAGACTGCCAGGAGGGTAGCGAAAGGTTTCCAGTTTTCCAGGTGGGCAAGGAAACAAAGATGGAATTAGTTGATTCCATGGACTGCTAGGAGGGCAGTGGAGACATCCCATATTTCCAGGTGGGCAGGGATGATCATATGAGACTATCGGAGGGTCTCATAAATTCAGAGATGGATTTAAATCAACAGGTGCAGCTAACAGAGGAGGGGGATCTGAGGGATCTTCTGATGATTGGAGGAATTCAGGTATTCCTACCATTTTCCCAAGAGGAGGCGGAAGTCTGCATTGCAGATGCAACAACAACAGAAGAACAGTCAACTGTGACTGTCAGGGAAAAAGAAGAATTGGAGAAGACTTTGGAAGTTGCCCAAGACGACAAAGAAGAAGGTGAGCATTATGACGAATGGCTCAACATATTCAGCCAGAAAACTGTAGCACTGAAGCTGACAGTAAAAGAAGAAGGAGAGGATAATGAGCATTCTGAGGAATGGCTCCATATTTTCAGCCAGGAAGCTAAAAAGAATGCAACATGGGAGTTTGCAGCAGAGGAAGAAGGGGCAGACAACATTAGTTTGGCTGATCTGTATGAATAGATAGAAGCCCTGGAAGAGAGGGTGAAAGTGCAAGGCGTGCACATCTAACAGGTGAAGTTGGAAACTGATGAAGAAGGCATGGGAGATCACAACGATCTGCCCATGAACCGAAAATTTTTGCAGCTGGGGAGACTGTAAAAACAGATCTAGCCACTGGAGCAGCTGGACGAAGTGATAGAAGACATCAGAAGGATGATGTTGAGGTCAGCAGAGACTACCAGCCATGAGAGGCTAAGCAGAAAGGAAGAAACAACAGCAGCAACAACAACAGGGTGGAGCCAATGAACAACTCCAGAGGATGATTTGGGATCCAGGAGGATTTCCTACATCAGAGATGGGAAGCTCATGAGTAGGAGCTCATGAATTTTGTAGATGAGGAGTATGATGCAGGAGCATCTCTCCACATCAGCCAGCCAGCTAGCTAGCCGTGTCAAGCGCGTGCATTTAAAGATGAAGAGAGGCACATCCCTCATCTTTTAATTTGTAATTGAATGTAATTTAATGTTTAAAGATGGTGATCTGTGGAGCTGTTCCTTTGTGTAGGTGTTAGGTAGATCGAACATTAATATTTGAATGGCTGAGATCTAGATCCGATAGTGGACTAGACAACCCATTCAATGTAATTGAATAGGGTAGGTAGACTGGAGGGAAGAGCTCGAAGAGCCTCCTCATGTAAAAAGATCTATTGTATCTCTTTGGTAGTTAGTGTGTGATGGTATGCGAGTAGAGAGCAGAAGAAGAGAAGAGCCGAGACCTTGTTATAGGTCGTGCTCAGGAACACCTTGTAAATAGAGGCATTTGTCATTTTAATACAAACAGAGAAGTTTTTCCTGCATGTATTCTGTGTTGAATGAATGTTTGTGAGTGTTCCATTGTATACTATGAATGTATGTTGTTATCATGCATTTGCAAGAGTGTGTTTGGTTTCAGGTGAAGGTCTTTGAGGCTTCACACCAGGAGGGTGTGAAAAAACACTACGGGTTTTGATAGCCATGCACAGAGGATGTATTTCTGAATACTGCGGGTTTAGACAAAGACGTGTTGTAGCACAAGAACTGGAATCAACAACTCGGGAGAAAGACCTCAAGGTTGCTGAATACCTTGGAGGCAAGGCTATGGGAGAAGAACACAGTTGCAGATAGAAGCTCTGAGGAGTTTTGTAGAGCTCTGCCAGGTGGGTATTGAGCATATACATAGTGGTGCATTTGGAAGAAATCTGCTGTGAGTTCAGGAAGAAGAATCAGAATCACTGAGGATTTTGTGAAGCTCTTCCAGGTGGGCATTGAGCAGGTGCAAGGAGTGCATGGAGGAAGAACTCTGCTGTGAGTTCAGAGAAGGAACCAGAATCACTAAGGATTCTGAGAGCTTTGCCAAGTGGGCATTGAGTAGGTGCAAGGAGTGCACAGAAGGGCAGAACTGCTAGGAGTTCTGGGAGAAGACACTCTGCCAGGTGGACATTGAGTAGGTGTGCAGACAGGCACATAGAAGAGAAGAGAACTCTTTGAGTTTTAGAATTTAGAGGAAGAATTCACTGAGGCATCTTCAAAGGGTTGCTAAACACCGTGCAGACTCAGCAAGAGGTTGCTTGAGTGAAGGATAGCTAGGAGGGCATCCAAACATTCTCCATCTACAAGAGGAAGGAAGAAGGATAAAATCCCTTAGGGGTCTGAGCATGTGAGAGGCTCAGGAGAGACAACACTGTGTGTGCAAAAAGACTCTGCAGAGGCGTAGGAGTTGAAGAATCCTTCGAGGATTCAAAAGGAGAAAAGTTCAGGAGGAATAGAGTCAAGGAGAATGCACGGCGAGAACTCAGGTAAAGGATCTCGCAGAGAAGAAGACAAAGGTTGGATCCTTTGAGAACTTGGAATTATTCCAAGCATCGGAAGAAAGTACGCAGGCTCAGGAGGGAGCACAATAGCTGTCAGATCGGGCGGAGAAGGAGATCTGGATCGTTGGTTTCTATGTCCAAGAGACACACAGGAGGAGTGCATGGGAGAACGAATTTGGACCGTTGGATCTTGATCTAGAGACCCAACAACCGTTGGATAGTGAAGAGAGTTGCGAGGGATTTAACCTCGTAAACATGAGGAGAAAAGTCTTGGAGGAATTCCCGACACATATTGGAACATCGAGGCGTCGGGATATCGACATTCCCGTGGACAGGAGATCGGGTAAGTCCACCTTGAAAACCCCGAAACAAATCTGGGTCGTTCGTCTGAGAGAGGACACATGTCACGTGATCGTCCATTCCGAAGATCCGAACACTAGACATCGGTATATCGGCGCTCGGGAAATCGGAGTTCCTAAGGTCATGAAAGTTGGGACATTAGAAGTCTCAAAAATGTGAGGGGTAATCTGAACCATCCATTCTTGGGACGCGTGGCAGCGATTGAGCGATATCGGGAAAAGTCCCGAAAGGAGAATCGTCAATCGAGAAATCACAAGTCAGGATATCGGGAATCACGTAGACAAGAAATCCTTGCAACTTGGAATCACAAAGTCTAAAACTCCGACAAGGGGGAGAAAGCTCCTTTGTTGTGGGGCCTAGCTAACGTCAGGTCGGAAAATCGGGGATCCTGTGCACAAGGTGTTTATGCATTTCAGCATTGCAATGTCTGAAACCTCGAAGGGAGATAAGGCTGCGGTCTTGTGAAATAGTGGTCGTGTGGACCAAAGGTCTAGCCTGGAGGGCGAACGGAAGTTGGAGCGTATCAGGATTCGGAGGATCGGGAATCCCATGGGAAAATGCATTGCGACATTTGAAGGCTCGAAACCCCGAAAGGAATAGAACTGTGGTCATGAGGGGATAACAGTCATATGGGCCAGGAGCTTAGCCAGGAGGGCTAACGAATAAAGCGTCGTATCGACAGATCGACGATCAGGATTTTGAGGGGACAGAGGTTCTCGACATCAGAAAAGACGAAACCCCAAAACCCAAAATTAAGTCGGGAGAAGGTCACAGGCACATGCAGAGGCCGTGACAGGGAAATGAGAAGGACATGTGGAACGGGTTTGATAGAGATTCCACTGTTGGAGTCGGAAGAGCCGCTTCAGCTCAAAAGGTGAATTTGAACGATCCTGTGAGCAGGAGCGTGACGAGGTGGTGGTCGCGTTAGATGCCTGCATCAAGGCGTAGGTCACGTTGAAAGTGATGGTGCTGAAAGTTATGAGAATGACAGGAATGTTCAGCTTCAGTATGTGGAGGTGAGTCAGAGGAAGGGTTATCTGTAGGGATATGCAACTTGGTGTAGAGTGTCGAAAAGACAGATTCAAGTTGGGTGGTCAGGTCTTGTTTGATTTCCTCCATTGAGGACTGCATGGTTGTATTGATGGAGGCAACAATGGCATTGAGTTGTTTCACTTCTTATGGGTCTCAGTGAGAGTAGATTGCAAGGTATTGAAGTGAGCTTCCAAGTCTTGGCTATGAGTATGGGCCATGAGGACAAGGGAACCGAAAAGGGGTGGGTGGGATCAAACATTTTGCCAAAAAATGATATGTATGAATGTGATAAGGGTGAAGAGATGAATCCAATGGAATAGGTCTTAAATAATGGTGAAAAAAATTCTAGATTTTTTTTTTTGTACACCTGTGGAGTTATACTCTGGTCTAAAGAATACTGCAGCGATGAAATTCCCAAATGCTTAACTAGGAAGAAATGTAGAGTGCTTTGGCAACCCAAACACAGTTTCATGGAAATAGATCTTGTCTGTTTTAATTTTTTTATGTTTCTGTCCCCAAGGGTTAGGTATTCAAGGGTTCTACAGACAAGG
>CBVK0101013889.1:0-16129 GCA_900067695.1 Picea abies
TGCTATAGATCTCTGATATATGTGCGGGGTCCAATAGTAGTACTCGGTCCAATATCTTAGGGAACTAACTAAGGAGGCTAGACCGTGCCCTTAGCCATACTACCCAACTACCCAGGTACTAGAGAGTAATATCTTACCAAGTTCTATTCTCGGTGGCACTATAGCAGTCAGGCGATTGATCGATTTATCTAAAGAGGGCTTTAGGTAATCTAGGCCGACTTATACACAGGTGTTGTCTGATGTGCTACCACTCAAAGGGGTACCAACATGGGTTACAAGGGTGGCCAACAGATGTGCGCTTAAGTACCACTTGTATTTCTTGTGTGTATGAATCCCTCAGCTGCGGGTTTATGCGCGTAACGACAGATATCTGTGGATTAAAGACATTGGAATACGTCTCTACCCTGAAAAAAAATTTACCCACAATTTCTGCCAAGGAAGTTGCTCTGATACCACTTGTAATATACTAGATATAAAAAGTATGTAGAACAAAAATAAAATGATAGAAATGGTAGAATAACAACAATATAACCAGAACAATCACCACAATAACATTGAAATGATATCAAAATAACAACAAAAATAACACTTTGATTCTGAGAACAGTGTTCACGGGCCTCTTTGAGGGGGCAACCTCCAGTCGAGCAGTGCTCTATTACAATAATATCCAAGCTAGGGTTCTCATACCCTTGACTCTTATTTATACTAAATATGTCTATCAAAAGAAACATCTAGATGAAGATCCTTCTAGAAGTGAAAGCTTCTATTAGGTCTTCTTACATTCGACTTATTCTATTTTATTTCAAGGCCTTATTAATATTTACATTTATTACATCTGAATATATTGTTCTACCTATGTGCAGGTTAGGACCCTAACACCAGTAAGCACCCCCTCTACAAAGGCACTCATAGAAATGGATTCAATGACACCATAAGCCATGAAGTAAGTCCTAAAACCATATTACTATGACACTTAATCTTTAAGGGTTTCTTTCTTTTCTTCTTCCCTCGGGACCTATCCCTCTATCTGGGTCTTTTATTTCCTGTCTAGGTTGGCACACATACTAAGGTTGGATGAAGGCCCTCCCATACTTAAATTTGCCAACTCACATGAGGTCCTGGGATAGTGTGATGCTTGAAAAGGATAATGAGAGGAATTGTTTACATAGCTTATATCTTAAGTTACAACTTACTTTGCATGTTTTAAGGACTAATGTTTCTTGTGTTTCTTTTTAAATTAGATATAATAATATTTGTAATATTTTTCGTATCAAAAAAATATTTCTTTCTCAATAATTCAATAATTTAACCAAAATTTAATATGTTTATGACAAACTCATTTTAAAAAACTACTACATTATTAAAAAAATAATAAACCAAAAAAATTAATATCTTCATGACAAACTCATTTTAAAAAACTACTACATTATTAAAAAAAAATAATAGAGTACTTTTACAATTCCACTTATATATAAATTTTTATACCTTTTAAATTTGAAAAAAACAATATCACTCTCATTTCATTATATTTTTAACTAACTAACACATTACTTATTTTTATCTTTTAAATTAATATTTGTGTTATAATATATTTATGAATTTTATCATTATATTTTTAACTATCTATCATATTACTTATTTTTATCTTTTAAATTAATATTTATGTTATAATATATTTATGAATTTTAAAATATGCTCATAGTTATATATATAATATATATCTTTGATTTTATGTATGTGTGTGAATTTAAAAAAATATTAAATATACTTAAAATATATGGTGGTGGTGGTGGTTAACATGCACTAAGACCAAAATTAATCTATTGGACTTTATGAAAGGTAAGGAATTACATGGATTTCTTTAGAATTTTATTTCTATGCTCGAAAATGATTAAGAGAAGTGTTCCAAAATCACCATATTTTTGATGAGTTAAAAGGTTAGGAATATTGGTATTGTGACAAATCTTTTGAAATTGTGATATAATTTCGGTATATGTAGGACATTCTAAGATAAATTGTTTTCATCTTCAACCCTCTTAGTGTCACAAAGATGACAAATTCTTTCATCCCACAATGTTTTAGGAATTACCCAACACCTAGTTTCACTATGGAGCTCATTAGAATTTATTTGTATTTTAGCAATATTGATTTTCTTCTTTACACTAGTCAAAACAAAGAGAAACTTTTGATCTTCAATATTAGGGTTGACCACCTCCTTATAGTATCTTAATTTTCTTTTATCCTCTATTTCTTTATTGCACCATAATTTCTCCTTAAATTTAGATGTACTACTATTTTTAATATTATCATTATTCTGCAAAATGATCTCTTTCTTTATTCCCCAATGATTTATCCAACACTTGGCATATTTATGCAATCCTTGTTTGAGTTGTAGGTGATTTTGGATGGAGTTTGAAGCAATTTTAGGAAGTCTCTTGTATTCCATGTTGTTTAGATTGTTCTTGTACATTAGGTACTTAGTCTCAATGGGGGGGAATCTTGATTCCATGAGGAGGATAGGATAATGTGTATTATCTTTAATTTTGATATTATAAGTTATAAAATTCTTTTGGATCTTCTCTATATTTCTCCATGATTCTCCAGAAATATTGCATCCCCAAACTTCATGTCCATATAAGATAACAAAAGTGATGAGAGTATCAAAGAGGAGTTTTTTTTCTTATCTCATATCTACATGTCTATTGAATTACAATTGTTTTCAAGCTCATAATAAGCTTTCCACCCTCCATTTATCCTTTTATCAATGGTATAGTTCCATTTGAGCTTGTGATGAATATTGATGCTGAGATATTTGTATGAAGGAACTTCCTCCAAGTTGTTGTTATCATATATGAAAGTATTGTAAGTGATATTTTTGGATTTAATTATCATAGATTTCATTTTGTCAATGTTAATAGTCATACCCATACTATAGTAGAATGCTTGAATATTCTTAGTTTCTTGCTGGGACCATAAGTACTCCTCACCATAAAAATAATATCATCGGTGTAAAGAAGAAGGATGATGACTATAGCAATGAGAGTCAAACAAACACAACTTGCTTCTTCCAAACAATCTTCTAACTTACCAATGTATATGCCAAAAAGGGTAGGGGACAATATGGGGCAACCTTGCTTGACTCATATATTACAATTAATTTATTTCGAGCATCCCTTAGTGTTCCTAAGCTTGGAAATAACATTCTCATATAACCTTACCACAACAACTGTCAACTTGAGAGGAACCTTTAGCTCTTCTAACCTATTCCAAAGGTTCATCGTAAGAACTGTGTCAAAATATTTTCTAAAGTCAATGTAACAACAAAGGAGATTGGTTTTATTATTATGACATGCCCCTGCAATGTTCCTAAGAATAAAAAGGTGGTTTGTAGTAGAATGATAGCTCCTAATTCTAGCCTAGCCTTTAGCTCTTTTTTTGTGGCTTTCTAGCCATATGCTAATCTTCTTTTCCAAAATATATCTATATAGCTTGGCTAAAATGGGTCTAATCATAATGGTCCTATAATTAGAGGGATTATTTTTATCCCCCTTTTAAAAATAGATTTTCTTCTGTTCTGTATAGATTTTCTTCTAGATTTTAGGGAAGCCCTACTTGTAATACCCCGGTTTTGAGTCCCCAAAATAATAATCTATTTTGTTTATTCATGAAAGGTCATAGTGCCTATAAAGTTGAAATGCCAGAGTTTCTAGAAATATAATACTTTAAATATATTAATAAAATGCATTGCTGGCTACAAGACAAACATTGGCAGAGATAGGGGGATATGATTGCACGAGAGAGGGGGTTAAACGGGCTAAGTCCTTTTATTATATTTTATTCACGCATATTGGTTTTAGTTGGGAAAAGTTGTTACATGAACTTGTCGGGGAAGGCCATATGGTGCTTTATTGCATGTAATTATATAAACCTAACTTTTGGACTGTTTAGGGGCTTGCTCGATCATTTTTTCCCTCATTCATTTGGTTACTCATTTTTCATTATTACTCATTCCTCATTCATTCTTTCTCTTGGTCTGGGCATGAAAAATGAATTATGGGAGGAAAAGAGTCATTTCTTGTTGGATGCAAGGAATTATTGATTATTCCATAAAGGAATGGATGTCTGTGTGCATGAGAATAATGGAAGTTTAGAGAGAACTGCCCATAACTGAGAATCCTAGAAGTTTCTAGCATTGATATTTCTTGAATAGTAACATTGGGGACCTGGAAAAGAAGTGGAACAACCTGAGGCACTGCATTGCAGAGAAAGGGATTCATTTGTTTGGGTTGTGTAGGCTGAAGGGGAAGAGAGATGGTAAAATATGATTGTTGTGTGGTTGGAAAAAAATGTGAGATCTTGATAATTGATTATGTGTGTTAGAGTTGACCTAGGACCCATCCTTGAAGATTCATAGCCCTGGCTCGGGGGTGACCTGTTGTTGAGAGATATAAAAATAGTGTCTATGGTTTGGTGGAATATCCGACGTTTGCAGTTAATTGGTGAATCTGTATTTGAAAAGATAAGTGGTCTCTATGTTTTCTGTGTAATTTATATTCCTCTATGTATTTATTATCTTTGAGATGTATTTATATTGTGCATGGAATGTTGATCATTTATTTTATAGTTTAGCATGTTCTTGTTAATTGCATGCATTGGTATCATGTTTGTTGATTAATTATAGATTGGTAACAAAAATTCAAATTTTCCCAAGAAGGTGAATTTAGAGGTACCCAGGCAGTGTGTACATTACATTTTGGTACCCAATCAAATTAATTTGGCTTTTTGGTGACGTGTACATCACAGATTAGTATCAAAGTTGTATATTACAGCAAGGGGCCTTCAAGGGCTTGCTACATGACAACAAGAAGTTGTTTAGATGATTTTTTATTTTGGGTGAAAATTATTTCTACAAGACCACATCGAAGAAGAGAATATTGTGGTTCAACACTAGTATTCTAGCCATGGAAACCATGACCAATTTAATATCCATGGCCCTGGATTTCCAACGATCCATCATTTTCTTGATTTTGTCATCATAATCAAAATTTATGAATCCCAGAAGACCAATGCTCACCAACTGTTGATCTAGCCTTAGCGTAGATCCCCAATCGTCGATCTGTGAGTTGCATTTTTTCTTTTATAACACAAGCATGGGGAAGGGTTCATGTGACATGTTTATAATTAACACTGAGCCCTTTGTTACTTGTGCGTGAAGCACAAAGAGCCATGGAACCCTGCAGTTCTTGCGCGTAGTGTAACATTTGGCTACCATCTCAATGCCCTATATTTATGCCATGTCAATGCCTAGTAATTCGTTGTACATGCCATTTGTCACCTCGTGATAGTTCTATCTCACTTCCATGTGTCATTGGAAGAGTGGTGCAGAGGTCAAGAACCCCATGAGAAAAGTCGTTCACTATAGTAGGAACCACTTGGGAATAAAGAGGGTCAGATGTCTTTTGACCAGTGGTCGATGCACTAGTGACCTGGTGGATCAGACCAAATTCAAATGGAAGTTTCGTGGGGTGACCGGTGGCCCAGTGGACCATAAATGAATAATATCGAAGAAAGAGAGGGGGAATCATTTCCCGGTGACTGGTGGCCCGGTAGACTGGTGGACCGGTGGCCTGGTGGACCGGACCATAAACATATAGAAACGAGAGAGGGGGAAGCATTTCTCGGTGATCGGTAGCTTGACAGACTTGACCAGAAGAACATAGAAATGAGAGAGGGGCAAGCATTTCCCGATGACCAATGGCCTGGTGGACCAAACCAAACTCATAATAAAATCCAAGGAGAATCGGGGAAGTCGCAAAAATAGTCCAATTTAGTGTTATGTTAGTGCCACATCAATGCCATGTCAACAATTTTCCATGTAGGAAATTCTATCCTACAGTTTCAAAAAAATGTTTGGAGCCATTTTCTTATTTTGTCCATAACTGAAGAAAATTAAGTAAGATTGATATGAAACTTCTGGGTATTTTACATAGTAAGGAGGGATATACAAGTTGTAGAGGGCCATTTCCCATTTCTACTTGGATTTTTCAGAAATTCAAAATAATGGTTTTTAAAGATCTAGGTCTAGATCATTGGCTGAGGTTCATATTAAGGTGAAATTCATGGAGAGATTCTGGAAAGAAGACATGGAAATAAACCATGAAGGAATTGAATAAAATCTAAGGGTATTGGAAGGGGGATGTTGAAATAGGCAAAAATCCATTATTCTAGGCCATTTTTTTGGGGATTTTGGGATTTTCAGAGGAAGAAAAGTGATCCCATATCACAAAAATGGAAAATGTTATCTACTCTAAATTTTGAATACTCATCAAGAAATATAACTGTGGGTTAGTGAATTTTTTGGAGAATTGCACAGATTGAGAGAGATAACTCTGCTAAAAAATTCAAGTCTGGAAAAAAAATTGTAAAAATGACAAAATTGCATATTCTAGGTTATTGTAGAATCTTACTAGAGTGATAGATGGAGAATATTAAGGTTGTTGTGTGTTAACCATTATGATTATTGTAATTTCCCAATATAAAAATTTTCTTGGTTCCTGATGGATTTTCTTCTCTAGTAGATAGAAGTTGGCCTTCTAGTAAAATTGCACTAGTGGAGAAAGAGTATAAATGGGGTGAAAACGGATTTTTTAGGAAGCCATAACTTCTAGCTCAAGGATCATATTGAGGCACAAGAAAAACCATTTGAAATTTGATGCAGAAGAGAACAACCTAAAATTATTATAATTTGGAGAATTATAATATAATTCTTCATGAATTTTGCAGCAAAAGGACCTATAACATCAATTGACAAATTTCTATAATATGTGTAATTCTAACGAAAATGGTTGCTTGCACATTTTGCAGAATTAGATGTATAAGAAGATCAATTCAAGCTTAGGAATTGGATATCAGACTCATGGAGGATGCACACAGATCCTACAGTCATGAGAGAGAAGCCAAAGGTCAAAATGTCAGTGTGGGTAGTGATGAGACAAAATCTAATGGACATAGGAGTAGAGTGGAACCAATAGAATTGGTAGAGACTATAATAAGTCTCATAATGGAAGTGCATATTTATAGATCTGAAAATGAGAATATAATGAGAGCATAGGAGGAGAAAAGTAAAAGAATGTTCAAATGATGCAAATCTTAAATCAATTATAGAGACAAGCAAAGAATGGACCAGGTTCAAGACATGAGGAAGAATGTAGACATTATGAAAGAATAGATAACTACAAAAGACCCAATCACTCAAGAAGTGCTAGTAGAATCCATAGACATCAGTCACATCCTGACTTATCAAGGAACTTTTATGCATTTGAAGACTCAAGGAGCATCCTAGAAGTGTCTCATGTTAGGCATCAAAGAAGAAGATATGAGTTGTACAATTTTCAAGGAGATCTTAGGAAGATTATGCCACCATCATTTGATGGTAAAGAGAAAGGGAAGATGATGTTGAATCCTGATTACTTGGAATCAGGAAGTACTTTCAGTTGCACAACTACTCATCTAACCTAGAAGTCATAATTGCCACATACCATTTGCATGGGAAAGCTGCTATGTGGTGGGATTAGTTGAAGCAAGTTAAGCACATTAATGAGAGCATAGTTACTTGTAAGAAATTCAAGAAATACTTTCATAAGGAGTATCTTTTAGAACAATACTATGAAAAGAAGATGAAAGAGTTATTTGAACTCAGGTTGGGGAGCATGACCATGGGAGAATATGAAAATAGTTTCTTAGGATTGTTGAAGTATGTGGGGTTTATAAAGGATGAAAAGATTAAGATACAAATATTTCTAAGTGGAATGCCATCTTTCTATAAAGATAAGATTCAATATGATGAGCCCAAAAATTTGATAGAGGCTAGTAGAAAGGATAAATACCCATATGATCAAGGAAAGGGCAAAGAATCTTTGTAGAAGTCTTGGAAGGATAAGAAGAAGGAGAAATATGATCATAGAGGGAAGGGATTCAAACCTCATATCAACATAAACATTCCTAATACAAATCAGCAAGATCATCCTGCTAATAATGAATCCAAGAGGGAAGACTCCTTGGGAAAAAGGGGAAGAACACCAATCAAATGTTGGGGATGCAAATAATATCACATGTACAAGGATTTCCCTCATAGAGAAGACAAAATGAGGACCTTGCACAACATCCAAGAGGATGAAAAAGTAGAATACGTGGGCAAAAATATTCCAAGAATATATGTAGCCTTGGAAGATCGACAAGTAGAATACCAATCCATTTATGATTGAGGTGGAAGGTAATATCATTAATCATCATGCTTCTATTTTAATTGATTTAGGAGAAAGCTAGAGTTACATTGATCCTAAAGTAGTGGATAGATTTTATATGGAGAAGAGTAAGCTTGAAAAATCAAGTTTGTTTTAGCTAGGAACTGGAACCAAAAGAAGGATCATTGAGATTATCAGAGATTGTCCTGTAAATCTGAATGGAGTGAGTACTAATGTTGATATGAATATCATACTATTAGGATATTATGATATCCTAATTGGAATGGATTGGTTGGATGAGAATCATGTTGTCCTAGATTGTCATAACAAGACATTTACATGCCTTGATGTAGAAGGAAAACGAAGCATTGTGAAAGGAATTTTAAGACCCATTTTTATCAAGGAGATTCCACCCTTATGGTTGAAGAGATTTTTCAGGAAAGGATTTCAATTGTATGCAACTCATGTGTAGGAGCCTGAAAATACCAAAGGGTCAAGTCTTAAATATTTTTCAATATTGCAAGAGTTCAAAGATGTATTCCAAGAAATACCAGGATTACAATGAAAGAAGGATATATATTTTTCTATTGATTTAGTACAAGGAGATGATCTAGTGTCAAAAACGCCTTATAGAATGAGTACACTAGAATTAAAAGAATTAAAAATGCAATTGGAAGGATTGTTGAAGAAAGGGTACATACTCCCAAGTGTTTCACCTTGGGGAACACTAGTACTCTTTGTTAAAAAGAAAGATGAAACATTGAGGATATGTATTAACTTTAGAAAACTGAATAAATCCACTGTGAAGAACAAGTACCTTATACCCAGAATCGATGACCTCAATGATCAACTAAGAGGAGAAAATATATTTTCAAATATAGACTTGAGATCAAAATACCACCAGGTAAGAATCAGAAGAAGACATCAATAAGACAACTTAGAAACATGTATGAATATTATGAATTTGTGGTGGTGACATTTGGACTAACCAATGCACCAACTGTGTTTGTGTGCTTCATGAATGGCATATTCATAAATTATCTAGATACATTTGTCATTGTGTTCTTGTATGGCATACTTATCTATTCTAAATCAAAAGAAGAACACACACATCACTTGATGTTGGTACTACACGTGCTAAGGGAACATCAAATTTACGCCAAGATTAGTAAGTGTTATTTTTACTAGGAGTAGATCCATTATTTGGGGAATATTATTTTAAAATAAGGTACAACAGTAGATTGAGAGAATATTGAAGCCATTAGAGTATGGCCAACACCCAGGAATGTTTCAAAAGTCAGATCGTTCATGGGATTAGCTGGACACTACAATAGATTTTTAGTAGGGTTCTCTAAGATTTCTCATCCCATCACTTCTTTACAAAAAAAAATGAACTAAATTTGAATGGAAAACAAAGTGTGAAGAAAATTTTAATTTGTTGAAGGAATTACTTACTAGTGCACCTATTTTGAAAATTGATAACCCAAATGAGAATTTTGGGGTATGTACATGCAAGAAAGGAAGGACTTGGTGGATTCCTCACTCAAAATGGACATGTAATTAGTTATGAGTCTAGAAAGATTAAAGAACATGAGAGGAATTATGCCACACATGATTTGGAGCTTGCTTCTGTAGTTCATGCATTGAAGATGTGGAGGCATTATCTCATGGGAAATAGATTTGAATTAAGAACAGACCATAGTGATTTGAAATATATTTTTGAGCAACCAACATTAAATGTCAGGCAGACAAGATGAATGGAATTTTTAAGTGAGTATTACTTTGACATCAAGCATATCAAAGGAAAAGAAAATAAAGTTGTTGATGCACTCAACAAAAGAGTACATCTCATGCATGTGACAACCATTAGTATGTATCCGTCAGATTTAAAGAGAATAATTTTAGATGTTGTTATTAAAAACCAACATTACCTACAGGTAAAAGAAACATTACATCAGGAAAATGTATAACATAATATAAGATTAAAGAAAATTGAGTACTTATCCATAAAAACAAAATTTATGGTTCTGGAGAACTTAGGAATTTGGCATTAAAATAAATGCATAATGTTCCATATGTCGGACATCCCGGTTGTTGATTCATGGTAGCTTCCGACATGTATTTCCACACAAGTCTATGTGTCTAGACGTGTGAAAATCATCTAAAGCCTTCTATCCTTGAATTTACTTTAATTAAATGAATTATTAAAGTAAATTGATTTTATTAATTAGTTTAGTGATTTATTTAAATGCTAAAATTAATTAGCATTTAATATTAGCCATTGATCTCAAGTGAGGTGAGAAGTAATATCAACCGTCAATCACTTTGTAGATTAGGATTAGATTATAACTCAAGATTATAAAACCAAGGCTAGGGTAAAGGAGAAGACACTTGACAGAACTTGACAAGAGCAGAGGAGAAATTTTTCTCAGAGGGTTGGATCACAAAGGACTGTGATTCCAAGAGATCTTGCATAGGTGGAGAAGGAATTCCATCTAGAGATTAGTTGAGGAGAAGAGAGAAGAATGGAAACCACAAGAGGGTTTCAAAAGAGTGAAGCCACATAAAAGGGTTGACCTATATGGAGTTTTTTGTACAGTCCTTGAGGTCGGGTACATGAGTGTCAGTGGAGATAGGAACATACACATGGGTAGCTTAAGGAAATGTGTGTACACCTTGAAAAGTGTGTTAGATTGGGTTCATACAACAAATCGTACATTTCCAAGTTTGTCTGCAGTTTTATTTCTCTAAATGGGCCATTATCCCTGATATGGGATCCCTGATTTGATCATAATAAAATCATCTCAACACTGGTTTTCCCTCCAGGGTTTTTCCCAAGGTGTCTACCAAAACATATTGGTGTTTATGTGTGCATGATTTGGTTTCCGGTTTATCTTCCTCTATCTTTATTTTAGTTGAATATTCCAACATTTTATTTTTGTTTTGTGAGTTGCTTATATGATTTGCAGTAAGGAAATCACTAGATAATAGGATATCTAGGATTGGAATAAGGGGATTTCAACATGGCATAAGAGCACATTCTATGAGAGGAAGCTAGATCTTAGATCCATAGTAGTTGATAGAAGATCAATTAGAACCATAGGAGATCTTAGTAGATCGATAACTAGCAGGAAGAAATTGAAGGACATATTTTAGGGAAATAGACATATTGAGGTAGAACTCGGGTTTTGCATTTTTACAAAATTGTACGCCAGTTGTAGAAGGAACATTCACGTACATACATAGGTGTCTTTGGATATAGATTCATATACATGGGTTGTAGTAAGAATAGGTGTGTACATACGCATGTTTCATTAAGGGATGTCACATACGTACACGATTTCATTTGTGATAGGTGCGTACAGGTCAGTACATGGGCAGTTTCAACAATAGGTTATTTCCAAGGCACTTCATCAGGTCTAAGGAATGGAGACAACACCTTTGAGAGTTGAAGATAGATTGGATGTAGCATCCAACTTCTTATATTGGAAAACAAGAGTGACTTTGGCATTAAAGGAGTATGAGCTCTGGGATTTAGTGGAAAAAGTAGTTGTTCAATTAACAGATCCTACATATTTGACACTTCACTAGAAGAGGGAGATCAAATCCAAGTGGGTACTCTTGGATTCATTGAAGGATCATCTAATTCCTCACCTATACGAGAAGAAGACAACCAAAGAGATGTGTGATGCATTGGTAGGTTTATTCTAGAGCATTATCATGAATATGAATATGGTATTAAAGGAATAGACTCATATCAGCGTAAGATGAATTATGCAAGAATGGCCTCTTATGACACTAGACAAAATAAGTTGCAATGGATGATACGAATTTGCAGCAGTAAATAATTAAATGACAACAATAAATGATTTGTAACAACAACAACAACAATTAATGCTCATAAATGAAACAATTGACCATGAAAACTTAGCATACATCCACTAGAACATCATCCAATTGTTAGACGTAATTTCTGAATGAGTTAGACCACCTTTACAAGAGTGTATGCATCAAATTAGAGTGTTTTTAGGTGGTTGTAGAATGTTTTTATAACAATAGAAATAAAATTAGTGAGTTTTCCAATGTTAGTGTTAGTGAAGTTAGTAGAGAGCTTGAGAGAGTTGAGAGAGTGAGTTTATTAACTAATTCACAAATATATCTACTTCTTAGATCAATGCCTTTATTGGGTTATGGATTCTTATAACAAAAAATGCAACTAAGATTGAAGATTGATCTAATTGCAACCAAGAGGTAGCATTCAAACCCTCAGGTGCAAGAACATTTGGGCCTTAGGATTTGAATATTGAGGAGAAGGACTTCTAGGGTGAAATCACATTTGGGACTAGAAATCGTTCCTCCCTTCTTGTAGCTTCAATTAGGCCAAAGATCAAAAGTCTAGGGCTAAAATCCTAAAGTGCTAGAACTTTAGGGATTTAGGGTTCTGACCCTAGCAAGGATACTTTCACAAATTTTGGATAAAATTATCTTGTGAGAGGAACAAGTACTTATGTTATTCTCTTGGGGTTGCACCAACCAAGACATCTAGCATAAAATAACAAATTTACCATGAAGTATTAATAGCATAAGAATACATTGCAGAAAATTCATTTACTTCATCCAAGAAACGAAGAGATAAAACCCTAATTGCATAAATTCCCATCCAAAATCAGCAAAACCCATCCACAAGTGACCTTCCAAGCATATCACATGAGAGAGAGATAGCCAATGACCCTAAAAAGGTGAAACTTTTAGAAGTAAGTTTCTCAATTGAGAGAGTTGTGTTCGTGAAAATTAAAGTAGGGTTTTCCTTTTTATATGAGGCAACCCTAACATAATTTGTCCACATATCATGTCAATAATAAAATATAAGTGGGGTCAACCCCTTATTTTTCCTCCAACATAATGCAAAAGTAAAAATATACATCAACGAAACCCTAAAAGGGTGACGTCATGCACCAAATGTGTGATGTCAAGCTAGGAGAGGGTGACATCATGCTCCAAATGTGTGATGTCAAGCTAGAAGAGGGTGCCATCATGCCTCCAAAGGAAAACATTGGGACTCCAAAGGCCAATCGACATCCTCTAATGGTGAAAGAGTGTGAAGTGAGGTGTGTTCTCACCCCAATCTATGCAAATCATCTCCTGAACTAGACCATCCACCAATCCCTAACCAAGAAGATGATGTCAAAGGATAAAGGGTGATGTCAAGGGCCTCCAAAGGCCACGTCCATGGCTGAGAGAGATTCAATGATATATATGAGTGATGTAAAAAGGCCCTCTATTGGAACATCCTTTATCCTCTATGCACAAAATCCATGGAGTGCTCTACCCATTTTGTGGTATTTCAACCCATATGTGTGGCATAATGACCATAAATGCTCAAACCAAGCCCATCTATCCATCATCCAAGGTTATGAGAATGTGAGAGCCATTGTATGAGGGTGGTGAGTCACTAGATGATCGATTGATCTACATCACATGTTCCAAAGTCCTACAATAAAGGGACAACGCCCTAGGTACAGTCCTAGGAAGTCCCTCGAGAACCATGTCAGGACCATCCAAAAAAAGCCTAAGTATAAAATATGGTTTGCCAAAGTTCATAAGAAACATTAGTCCTTAAAAAATACAAAGTAAGCTACAAACTAAGGTATAATCCATGAATACAGTTCACCTCAGTATCCTCTTCAAGCATCACATCAACCCAGGACCCCATGTGAGTATCCAAGTTTAAGTTTGGGAAGGCCTTCATCCAACCCTATTAGGGAAAGGGAGAGTGACAAGGGAAAGTAAAAACCCATCAAGAATAAGTGTGAAAATGATATGGTTTAGGGATTACTTCATGGCTTATGGTGTTAATCAATTTCTATGAGCGCCTTTCTGGAGGGTGCACTTGCTCTTGAGTTACCCCATATTTGTGTGCCACCTTTTTCCAAACCCATTTTTTCCTTTTTCTAGTCCATGCTTTCAATTACATTTGCAAATTTGCGGGTCCCCTTTTGTATAGGGTTTCAGGATATAGAATCACTTTTTTGGGATTGTGGCAAGCACTAAAATATAAGAGCTTAAGTTGGATAAGCTTTTTGTGGTCCTTATTTTCTATGTTCACTTTCTTTTCTAGCAACATTTTATTATTCTTTTATAGCAGCTACGAAAAAACCTCTAGGCCTTCATCCCCTCTTCTCATGAGAGAATGGACCATAGTCGAAGTCTAGGATATGTGAAAGGATTTAAGATGGAAGGTGTTAAGTATGGCTAGGAGTGGAACACTACTCTTGGGAGGCCCCCTAGTATTACCCTTTTTCCATGGGTGGTGACAATACAAGACTAGGGCATAGAAGTTGATCACCAAGGTGAAACAAGGCAATTGCCACAATTTCCCAAACTATTGATCCATTATCCAACTTCAACCAAATATCCTCATCTACATGCTCGAAAAATTAAGAACAACACTCTTCATAAAAAAAAGGACTAACATACCTCATGGTGACAATATATTACCATCCTCTGGGTTGCTTGAATGTGATAAGCCTTGGTTGATCTGTGTTGTGAGGAAAATAAGGGGGGTCGTTGGGCTAGCATCTGTGGACATGTTGATCATCATCACAATCAAGATCATGTTCTCCATTGTGGGCCTCGAGACATGATCTCCTCTAGTTAGTCGTATTAATTGGAGGCAACATTACCAACAACAAAAATTCCTCCAAATAGAAAATCATTCTAGCAGTTGAGAAAGTGACTTGTATGCTTATGTGCACCTTTAATGCACTCACACCTGATTTTTGTATTTGGAAAAGAAAATGGATAAAATGTATTGAAGGATTATTTAATATTTGTATAATAAGAGGCATCCTAAGATTTAAAAGGGATGGATTTCTGTTGGGCATCTTCATGAAGAGGAGCCATAATATTATTTCAAAACACAACTCCTTTATGGAGGATTAAAGGAAGAAGGCATTCCATCTATAGAAGAAGCTAATATCGAAGTTGAACAAATTAATAATTTGAAGAGTCTTGAGGGGTGCTCTAATAAATGAGGGGTCCAAATTTCCATGAAGGAAAACATGTCACTTTTCTTTGAGATCCACTATTGGTGGGAGTTGTTGGTTGAAAGATCCCTATTTTATGGGTAATTATAATGACCATTGCACACATTTATATGGAGGTTTTTTTCTTGAAGACTAAAGTCTCCACCTTGAAAGAAGATGTGAAGCTTCATTTGCATTCCTTGAGGAGAACATTACCCTTACACCTATTTTGTGGCGTTGATTTTGAGGGGTTGTCCTCTTAGAATTGGTTATGATCATGTATTGGAGAATGTTTTCACTATTAGAGGACTACACATCCATATTTGGAGGAATATTAGAGGGATTTTTTGCATGTTTTGGAGACTTCATGAAGGAAATATCTTTGGAGGGGCTTTAGAGGCCAACGTTGAACCTTGGACACTCAATCTTCCCTAATTTATGGAGACATCTATCTCTTTGGTTTATTTTGGGTTTATATGATTATACATTTGGTTTGACCACCCGCTATTTTTTTGGGAATGCTATATTATTTGCAATGGAAAATTAGTCCAACCGACTCGCTAGTCAAGGATGATCTACTAGGGGATGAATCAACTGAATATTTAGGTCAATTCAATGGTCAAAAAAAGTCAACTAGAAGTTGACTGGTTTGGAGATGACTGGAGGTTGACTAGTGGTCGACTGGAGGTCGATGGGTCTAACTGGTAACCAAATGGTAATCGAAGCCTATAACAGAATCCCGAGATTCACAGGATCCAAACCAATCATATTCATGGATATGTAACCATTTTTAGGTGCCATGAAGTAGGCTTTTACATGTTTTAGATTCCAATAAATAGTGCATGATGTAATATTGTCTAG
>CBVK0101013905.1:0-14371 GCA_900067695.1 Picea abies
AAATCTTACGTTCAGGTTATTTTTGGCCTTCCTTGTTTCATGACTGCATTATTGTTGTTCAGAAGTGTCATGCCTTCCAGACGTATAATCAGAAGATTCGGTCGCATCCTGCTCCACTTCATCCTGTAGTCTTAGTAGGTCCATTCTCTAAATGGGGCATTGACTTCCTGACATGTCACCCTCACTCGGTAGGGGGGCATGGTTATATTATTGTCACTGTTGATTATTTTACTAAGTAGGCCGAGGTGATGCCGACATTTGACAATACTGGGAAGATTGCAGCCTTATTCCTTTTCAACCATGTCATTACTCGTTTTGGTGTTCCTCAGGCTATCGTTACCGATCACAGTAGTCATTTTAGAAATAATATGATGTCTAAACTTACGGAGAAGTTGGGCCTTCGTCATGGTAGCTCAACGCCCTATTATCCATAGGCTAATGGCTAGGTCGAAGCCATCAATAAGGTTCTCATCACTATGATTCGACGGATGATAGGAATCCATAAAACCAGTTGGCACACAATGATATTTTCGGCATTGTGGGCATATCGAACATCTGTTAAGTCGTCCAAGGGACTAACCTAAAAACATTTCTATGAAATAGGATGTATGTTCATTGGTGATAGAGAGAACATGAGAAGTTAGATATCTTGGTCGAGGAGGATCCAGGGGCCATCACCATGCTAAAGCAGTGTGGTATGTGGAAGTTCTTTCAGTGTACATTCTTGAGGGCACAACCCAAGTTACTGAATCATTTGATAGATTATTGACACATGGACGTAGACTCCTTCATTTTAGAGGGCCAATCAATTATTCTGACTACCGAGGATATATACTTTTTGACTGCCCTCTCCATGAGGGGAAAACCAATTAACTTGAGTATTTTCCTCCAAGATGACACAACATAGAGGATTATATTGGCATGTACTGCAAGGTTGGTACTGATAAAGTAGGATTTCAGGTGCCAATTCATAAGATCACAAGCCTCAACCTATGGATAGTACTTTACATGATTGGGCAGATCATGGTATCTGCAACACTTTATCAAGATTCGCGTGCACATATGCATTGTGTTGCTTAATATCTATAGGCCACCTTATTTCACTAGAGCACCATGATGCTCACATGTATGAAAAAGCAATTGACCAACTGTTGAAGAGGAACAAACAAGAACTTTGGGTTTGGGACCATGTTGTGTGCTTTCATTTTCGAGAGAGTGTCAAGACTTAGCCCGCAAGAGAAAGTACAAGGCCATGTTTCCTCCTTTCTAGCATTATGCAGGTATGCAACTTTTTTTCCTCGATAGGCTGCATGGAAAGTGCAGGAGGCCTTCGACAATAAATTCTTTGGTTGGTGGTTCCGTCAAATTCATGTGATTGAAGACTACCCCTATGTAGGGATCAATTTATTGAGGAATCATAATATGTCTATGGCCCCTAGCAAGGAAGATGGAGAGATAGGTACACATTACTTCATTTTTTTAAGTTATTTCATTTTTAGTTTTTTAAATATTATCCATTTTTATGGTAACGTCAAAGTACTAACTTAGTAATCTGTTATATAGAGACGTGGGACTAGTAAAACTAACCAAGTTCGTCAGGACTAGGCGTTGTCCTTGAGAGGATTTCAGACCAACAAAAACAAGAGCACCAATAATCGTGGGAGGGCCACCAGCAAGACAGGCTGAGTGAGTATTAAGACAAGTGGAAAGGAACCTGACAACTCTCACTCGTCTAGTGGCTATGACAGAGATTGAGGACCTAACCCCCATCCATCCAGTCACATGTTGTAGGGGTACCCAGGACTTGGGTTCAGTTGTTCTGACTTCTTACGAGCGTCGTAGTTCATTACACTAGGGACAACGGGCCTAGGCCATAGCTAGCACTGGACCACATATGTGCTGAGGGAACTCTTTTTTGTACTCTCTTATGTAGTGAAGGCTTGAGCCCAACAATGTATACCAACTCCATTTGAGTCTTTATAGCCCACTTTTGTACTTATGACATCATTTTTTGGACATATTATTATATATATACATATTTTTTTCTTATGGATAAAACATTTTGTACAAATGTATTTACATATGCATGTATGTGTTTTTTCTTTTTCTTTTATGTGTGTTCAATATGCCAATGTAATACATGATTAGCCAACGTATCAGTTAGTTGATTAGATATCCTAGAAACATGAATATAAGTAATATAATCAAAATAGAGTTTTAAGAGACGTACCCTAAGGAATCATCGATGAAGGGTGGGATCGTAGACACACTATACTCCATTTAACTAGTACACGACTAGTTCAACATCTATATAAACCAGGGGGTGAGAAATACTATGTGACAATGCATCACGTAGTAATTCTATTACAACACTACACTCAAAAACATTATTGGATTTTTATCCTAGAGAAATACCTCCAGAAGAAATCAACTAACCAAAGCGCATGAAGATCACCTAAGCTTCAGAGGCAAGTCTCTGAGTGTGTTGGCTAGCACCATCCACAAACCGAACATAGACCTCAGATTCACTTGACATCTTCCACAGTGAAAAGAAACACAATAAACTACACGTCCATAGGAAAAAAAGATAAAAATGTTTAAATAAAACTATACATTATATACAAGAAGTCATGCCCATGTGACGAACCTAAGTGTAATACTTCTTAAGGTAGAGCCCATTTTTAAGCTCAGATAAAGAATTACCCTTGAAATCAACCAGTTGATAGGCACCCTTTTCTAAAACTTTCTTAACAATGAATAGTTCAAACCACATGGGTTTGAATTTTCCTGCCTCCAAGGGGTCTTTATCTTGGTCATAGACCAAGACAAGATTGCCTTCAGAGAAAAATCTAAGGCGGATGGACTGATCATACTGACATTTGGAGGATGAGACTCTCTTTAAGTGGAGTAATGTCGAGTAGTAATTACATTGCCAATGTATGAGAGATAATTTGGTACTCTATGGGAAATACTTCCTCCAGCCCGTAAACGAGTTGGAAAGGAGAAAAACTGGTATTAGTCTTGAATGAGGTTCAATAAACCCAAAGTGTTGAGCACAACATCAAAAGCCAATTCGACCTGGCCGAATTGATCCTCCATTAGAGAATAGTCTTGAGAGACTTATTAAGATCTTCCACTTGACCATTTTCATGTGGGTAGTAAGATGATTAATTTTCTTTCTTAAACCCCATTTTTTATGTTAGCCTGGTCATCATATTGTTCTGGAAGTGATTGCCATGGTATGTGACAATATCCTTCAGAATATTGAACCTGGCTACAATCTAGTTAAAAATGAAAAGTGCATTTGTTTCTCCATCATTGCTAAATGTCACCATGGCCCCGACCCACTTAGTGAAGTATTGTACCACCACAATGATATAACGATTCCCCCTAGACAAATCCAGGTGACATGTATTCTACCATTTCACCACACCCCCTATAAGATTGTGTTGAAATAAACAAAACTAAATGGAGTCATCCTTTAACGAGTTGGATGAGAACCATAAATTAAATGTTGTAACATGATCACCTGGATCTTCGATAGGATTTCCTTCAAACTTAGGGACGTCCGAGGGAAACTTAGTCGGCATGGGGGGCTAATGTGAATCATGAAAGATTGGATCGTTCAACATTATCAAAAATTTTGGAAAATGAAGAGTTTCCAGGAAAGTTAGTCTATCTTGTGGTGGATTCAAAGGAAAAGAGGGGCCTTTATTTTGAATGGCACCAGGTTTCCAGGAAAATGTTTCATATTAGCCATGGTTTTGGTAGAAACCATGGTGTCCCTAGCTACAAAAAGGAATTTGTTCTTGATCCTACATCATCAACATATTGATGTAGACCCCCACCCACACCTGGGGTCCATTGACCTCCCGATATAAGGATATTCGAATTCCAGGAGCTAGATCAGCTCACAAAGTCCCACTATAACTTCTAGTTTTGGTTCCATGGGCCTTTTCCTTGAAATTCGAGCCAAAATGGCTCTCTCATAGGTTCATGTAGGTTAACCGCTACCTCCATGTGACCCCGGGCTCAAAACCAGGGGCTTATTCTCTTTACTCCTCCGAGTTCAGGACTTCGAGGCTTCCACAATTCAGGATCCTCAACAAACAATCTCCACTATCCTCCCGAACCACGAATTCATGAATTGTCGAATTCTTGACGGGATCAACGGTCTATAAACTATGCTTCAATCAATGGCTGACCAAGCTTTGACATTCTGGGCTTCGACCGTTCTTCCCTCTCCAACACTTTACACATATGGAGTGTCGAACTAACAAATGTAATATCCACCCTCCATGTGTCCATTGTGACTTGAGGACCAAGAATGAATTCGGCCCCTGGGCCTTCTAGAGTCCTTAACCTTAAACAAACCAAGTCTCAAACCTCTCGGAGTATCAAGCCTCCATATTTCAGGATACGATGACACCTATCCCTACTCATAAACGATGAGGATTTTCTCCGTGACTCCGACCCTTTGGGAGTCTAGGTACCTTCATTCTCATGCTCTCCAATTCCTCCGGAGCAGTCTTCCTCTCGAACATGATATATTTCACCACGTTTCTACCACTTTGGATGGCTTAGATGAGTTTGGGCCTTTGAGGCTCTGGGAAATCTCTCTCCATGCTACACACTTCTCTTCGGAGTGCTCGACTCACAGAGTTTTGGATCAGTTGACATGCATCACATGAATGGACTATCCAAATCCTCTTTTCTTTCCTGTGACTTTGGGAATCTCACACCCCTTTTGTAGTTGTGCTCTGCTTCCTCCTAGATAACATGTCTTCCAGACCTCCTATGATAGTTTTCCATGTGGCCAAAGCACCAACAGTCTAGATGCACTCTATTGACACGATGCTTCAGGAGTTCTATACTCTTGGTGTCTTTCACCTCTGTTCCTCCAGAGTAATACACCTCTAGACCGTGCCTTATCTGCCACCACGTGTACTCTACGCCAACAGTAATGATGTGCTTCAGCCTTCGGAGATTTGGTAACTTCCTCTCCTCTGTGAAATGATGTTCCAAGTCTTTTGGACTACAAATACCTCAAACCACCCTGATCCACTAACACGTTGCTTCACCAATCAACAAAATCTATTTAATTTTGGCCTCAAGACTTTGACAGTCCCCAATCCTTTGCGTTTCAAAAGGACTTCCACTGTTATACTCCACACAACTCTCCCGGATCTGACAATTTTTGGATCACCTACCAAATCTCGAATGGATCTCATTTGTTTGTCTCCCGCCTTCAATAATCCTTTCTTCCTTAGAGATTTTGAATGCGAATTCTTTTGATCTTTAAGGTTCAAAGGGTTTCGACCCCGATGCCCTCCTAGCACTTCTCCTTCACTCAACTCCTAGAAAAATTCCTCTTGCCTTAGATAAGTCTTGACACCTTTTAAGTAGTGTCGTCCCTATGCACTCCTTGCAGGGTCTTTTAACATAGAACGATATGCTCGAAGGGGTATATGTGTGCACCCCTTGCAACACCTTTTCAATACTTCCTCTACATCTCCTAAGCTTCAAATTCTTAACAATGACTCCTCTTTGATGGTTTTCAAAGGGGTCTATCCCTTTATGCTATTCTTATGCACAGGACAACTCCTTGGTCCTTGTCTACATTCTAAGAAATACTAACTCATAGTCTGAGACTTACGCAAGCCTTGTGTGTTTCCTCACAGTCTGAGACTTAGACTTTTCTCGGCCTTTTGCACTCTTTGGAAAGACTCTGTGCAAAATGATATTATTTCTCCTAATCTTCGAAATTGCTCAAAATTTCTAAGGGTATTGAAACTTCTATCCCTTTGACAGGTGCTCACACCATCCTAGCTCTTTCATGTTGTTTTGCCCCAGAGCCTTTACCAACACTTCAAAAGGGAGTTGTCCTTGTGCATTCCATGCACAACTTCACTCCTTGAGCCTTGAATTATGAGAATTCACTCACGCACTCCTTACGCTCTTTGTGGAGACTTTCACTCGACTCTTGTTTGAGTATTAACCTTATGATTTGCCCACTTGGAAACCTTTTCAAAGAAATTGAACTAGATTTCTCACACACTGAATGAATTTTTGTAGAGTCCTCAGAGTATTCAGTAACTTTGGTAAATCTTCTCCTCCAAATAGCTATCAGAGTGTTCATTAACTCTGATGATGATCCGGATTTTATGATCAGAACGAAATGAATACCGATTATTAGCATGTACTTAACACAAAAATAATAGAGATACAGTAAAATTGGTTTTCTATTAAATAACAAAAATAAGCTGAAACTGTAAAATGCAGCGAATTGCCAAAAATGTCAGAACGTTGTTTTGAGCCAGTTGGAAAAGGTGGGTGGCCACCGATATCCATCTGGATCAGATGAGCCTTTCCCTGGCTCTATTCCTTTTGATATTCAAAATAGTTCTAGTGTGCCCACCTGACACACTCTTTCTAAACTCTCAATATATTCCAAGTGCACTCCTTGCATTGGCTTCATAGTGTTTTCAATACTCTGGTGTGCACTCCTTGCATTGGCTTCACATAGTTTTTAATACTCTGGTGTGCACTCATTGCACAAGCCTAAGAGCCCAAACCTACTCAAAACCTCACCAATATAGAGAAGTCCATATACTCGTGAAAAGGGAATATATATGGATGTAATATCATATCATAAACACAAAGTAAACACATTCAAAGAGATGCAAAAAAAAAATTAACATGCACAGGAAATCATATGCAGGAAAATATGCTTTTGTATTATCTCTAAATGTCTGTACAAATTTTCACAAAGACTGGACTGCAACAGAGTCTCAATAATTCCTCTCCTCTATTGAGCTCCTCATCAACTCCTAACTTTTCCTAATACTAATGAATTTTTTATTACAAGAGATTTTTATGAAAGAGGGGTTCCTCGAGCCTTCCTCCACTCACCTAACCTCATAAATTGCATTGAATTACATTCAATGGCCATCTAGTGTGAATCATATCTAGAGCCATATGCCTATCATTCATTAAAGGAGACACCACACCTTAAAATTACTCAACCTATAAAGAACATGGGCTCGACCTTCCCCGAACCTCCAAACATTTCCTTCACATTCAATTATATTAAAACTTTAAATATGGGGGAAAATGAGAGGGTTGGTGCCTCTCTTTCCTTGGAATTCATTCCTCCCTGTGCATTGATGAATTTTCTCCTTGGAGCACTACTGATTTGGAGAGATGTTACTGCATCATACTCTCGTGCTGACACAATCATGAGATCCTTCTCATGGCTCCCTTGTTGCTGTTGTTGAGATCCTCCTGGATTCCAAATCTCAATTTGGAGTTGTCCATATGCTCCACTGCCATGTTGTTGTTGTTGTTTCTTCCCTTTTGCTATAGGTAATCCTTTGTTCATCTTCCCTTTGTTTTTGGTGGTCTGTTGTGATGTCTCCAACATCAACTTCCTCGTCTTCTTGATCTGCTCATTTAGTTGGTTCACGTGATGGTTCATCCTTTATAGCCTGCTCTACTGCTGCATCTCCTTCTCATAACAAATCTCAATGGGAAGATCAATCTGATCTCCCATAAATGCTAAAAGTAATTAAGGTAAACGCAATAAAATAGGATGACTTTAGCTAAAAGTAATTAAGGTAAATACAATCGAACATGACAAGTTTAGCTATGTGGAAATGAGTTTGGGAGCCAAGTAGACGGTTGGAGGAAAGGTTAGGGACTGTAGCCTTAAACTAGGATATTTTGTCACTAAGGCCAACCTTTATGTCATGACCTTAGGATCTTAAGACGTTGTGATTGGTATGGACTGGTTGGAATCACATGAGGCGATACTCAATTGTAATATGAAATAGTTGAGTTTGATCGATGATGATGGACATAGATGAGTGATTATAGGAAGAAACTAGGGAGTTTCCCTAAGGTTCATCTCTTCCCTAAAAACACGAAATATTATGCGCAAAGGATGCAAGATTTATGCAATATTAGCATTGGATGAAAAGGGTGTGGCAGAAGGATTAGAAAACCTTCCAGTAGTATGAGAGTTTATGGATGTGTTCCTAGAAGAGTTACCGGGTTTTTCGCCTGAAAGATAGTTGGAATTTACCATCGACTTAAAACTTGGAACTGAACCTATAGCAAGAACACCTCACTAGATGTCAACCCTTGAGTTACAGGAGTTGAAAATGAAATCGAAAGAGTAGTTGGACCTAGGACTTATACGTCCAAGTGTGTCACCTTGGGATATGCCTGTTATTTTCATACAAAATAAGGATGGGTCACGGAGACTATGCATTGACTACTGTCAATTGAACAAGGTAATAATCAAGAACCAATATTTGTTGCCAAGAATAGACGATTTGTTTCATCAAATGAAAGGCACGATGATGTTTTCAAATATCAAGTTGATATCAGGGTATTTCCAGTTATGGATCAAGGAGGAAGACATTCCTAAGACCCCATTCAAGATGAGGTTTGGAAATTACGGGTTTACCTTTTTACTGTTTGGACTGACAAACACCCCAAGGGTATTCATGAGCTTGATGAATGGGGTGTTCTTCGAATACTTGGACAAGTTTTTTCAAGTACTCATTGACGAGATTTTGATATTTTCTTGGAATATGGAAGAACATGAAGAACATTTGCGCTTAGTACTATAGTACTTATGATAGAACAAATTATATGGGAAATTCTCAAAATTATCATTTTATCAATCAGGGATTCATTATTTAGGGCATGTTATCTTCGACGAAGGTATCACTATGGATCCAACAAAGGTAGAGGCTATTATGGAATGGCCTACACCAATGAGCGTACCCGAAGTAGGTAGCTTTATGGGTTTAGCAGGATATTATCGACGATACGTCGAAGGTTTTTTGAAGATAGAAAATATGATTACGGAATTGCAAAAGAAAGACAAGAAGTTTGTATGGACCGAGAAATGTGTGGAAGCATTTCAAAGGCTCAAGGAGTCATTTATGAAAATGCCGATACTAAAAGTCCCTGACATGGACAAGGACTTCTTGGTGTGCATAGACGAATCCAGGGAAGTCTTAGGTGGAGTCTTGATGCAAGATGTTTGAGTGATTGCTTACATCACAAGGAAGTTAAGAAAGCATGAGGAGAATTGTGTGATGCATGATTTAGAGTTATTGGCCATTGTGTATGTCATGAGAGTGTGGAGACACTACCTGATTGGACAAAAAATTGAACTAAAAATAGACCATTGTGGTTTGCAACACATTTTTACGCAATGTTACATTAACGCATGGCAAAGGCGTTGGTCAAAAAATCTTATCGAGTACGATTTTTTGATTACTTACATAAAAGGAACAATGAATAAAGTGGCAGATGCATTGAGTCGGAGACCATGCATATTTTTCATGATACCTCTTTAGACAGATCTTTGTGAAATGATTCTAACTATACAACAGGATGATGAATGGTATAAAGAGGTTAAGGACCATATTGACTAGACCGTAGGCATATACTTGATGATATTGACCTGATAGGTTTTACCTGTAGGTGTAGAATGAACCGAATTGAGATTTATTGGTAGGCATAGACTGGACCGTATTGACCTCAAAGGTTTTACTGCGAAAGGGAGTAGGAGGAGTAGCATTTTTTTCATTAGTAGTAGTAGATTTGGTATTGTAATGATTGACTTGTTTTGACTGAGTATCAACATGAAAAGTTCCAATCACACCATCATCACCATGAGAAGCTACTAAAGGCGTTGGGGTTAGATTCGTATACGAGTGAAGAGCATCAGGGATCAAGTCATATAACGTGTCCATTTGAGAATAAACGAGATCCAAGAATTGAGCACGACTAATCGCCTATTATCTAGTGATGACACCTCCCATGGAATCATCAAGGGCTATAGGACTGATGAGTGATTTGGTAAACCAGTCAGCCAATAATTTATTAGAAAGGGGAAATTTTATTAATCGTCGTATCCTCCTCCACTCGTGAATATGATCTGAGATGTGAGTAGAAGAATACTTTTTAAATGAAATTAAAATTTTGGTTCATGTCACATATTGTATCGGTAGTTGGTAATGTGTGAAGAAATCCATAGCTAAGGTGATGAAATCATTAAAGAATCCTCTTGGAAAGTCGATGTACCATTTGGTAGTCAAACCCATAAGAGTGTGTTGGAAAAGACGTAATCAGATGGAGTCATCCATCAAGGAGTTGGATGAACACCAAAGATGAAATGTCATGACGTGATTATTTAGGTATTCTCTTGATTTACAGCCAAACTTAGGAATGTCTGATGGTAATTTGGAAAGTTTAACAGACCAATAATGAGAATGCAATATGGGATCATTCCAAATCCTATATAAATTCAGTAAATCCAAAGTAGCTAGAAATGGAAATTGTATGTTTACCTGAGGAAACTGGTAATTTTGGGGTGGCAATCCCATAGCTATACTACTAGGACCATAAGTAGTTTGTAAATAGTTAGAGGGTCCTATAAAATTTGGTTTTGGAGGATTTTTGGTCAAGTAGCCAATATTTATTGTTTGTTTTCCATGCCACCTTTGAAAGGAGCATTAGATTGAAAATATTGACCCCGGGTAGGATTTACAGTTCCTAGATGAGGCTTCTCAAGATTAGAGGGTACAAAAGAATTTAATTAAAGATTATCCCCCCCATGAAGTTGTTGATTTCCTTGGAAAGGAAAATTCCAAGGATGGGTTTGTAATTTAGGTGTATACTTCCCATAAACTAGGTTATGACCCCCAACTTGGGGTTGTCCCCCAACTTGAGGTTGACCTCCAACATGAAGTCAAAAACTAGAAGTAACTGAATGACTTGTTCCTGCAAGTTGATTGGAGATACTTGGGTGATGATGATTATATCCTCTAGGTGGTGGAGGTATACTAGGCCCCCCGAATAGAACCTGGGTAGGAGTAGGAACAAAACTACTAGCAATATTATACCTAGGTGGAACAAAAAGACTAGGTCCTCCGGATGGACCCTGGGTAGGATTAGCAATATAAGTATTAAGAGTATTATATCTAGGTGGAAGCGATGGATTTGATCTAAGTAGAAGCGGTTTTCCAATAGGATCTTGAGTTCTTAGCAAAATTTTGATAGAAATAGGTGTAACTTGTGGGATTGTGGTAGAGCTAGTGAGATGGAAAGGAATAATTATATGTGTACCAACCAACAATGGGTTTGAAACCGTAACAACATTACTTGTTTTGGTAGTAAAATGATCCATAGGTAACGATTATGTGTGACGATGTAGATTGGTTTGGACTCATACATAGTTGATCAAAAATATTGTGTCCCAAGGAATTCCTCCAAAAATAATGGACTGGTACTGAACTAGGATTAAAAATTCTAGAAGTTTTAACCGGAGTTATAAATGATTCAGTGTGAAATGGTGGATCATCCACACCATACTCTATGAAAGGTATCAAATTTATTCTAGTATAGTGTTCTGCAACAACGTCTCCCAAAGAGTTTATTCGGAGAAAAAATGGGTCTCTTATAACATTCAATAAAATACTTACAGGAAGTGATGATTCGACCAATGGATTAGAACTTCCAATCTTGAAGGATATGTTGTTATTGACTTCTCCTTCAAGAGAAGGACCCTCTGGTGAATTAGGAAGCAAGAGGGTGTATTCTTATGGTTCTTCTGGAGGCAATCTCTGCATCCTATGTGAACGAAGAGAGTCGATGTTGGCCGCACCCAAAAAATAATAAAATACATCGATGGCCAACTAGAGAAACAAACAACACTTCACTAATAAAATTTAGATATCTAGCTGATAAACAAACCTTATTATTTTTAAATCACTAGTTGGTGATGAAATCCAATGTCGCAAGATCAAGACAAGAAGGGGTTGGGATAAAGCGAGTGGAAAATTTACATTGACAACCTGCTTAACAGACTTACACCCTAGTGAAATATCCCACACATAATCATGGGTATACCCTCCGATGAGCCTAGGTGATTTTAACCAACGTCGATTCCAAGTAATGTGTAGACTTTCCCCTCCACAGTCACCTTGTGTGAAGACCCTATAGATATAGGCTACTAAGGTTACCAATTACGACAATGATGTCTGGGGAAGTAATTGACAATCCAATATATGTGCAAGCGAAGGGTATATAAGCTGGAAACCTCCTTGAGAAAGTCTGCACATGATTTTGTTCTCAAGTGACCCCCAATAATATGCGCATTCACTACACTACAACAAAAAAAGAAGGGTGAGTAACTTTGTCGGTCCTAATGCGACCTTTTGATTGATCCTTGTGTTAGAAGGGCTTCCTAGGACAAGATATAGCAAATGGATTTAACTCTCCCTATCACAAGATACTATTGTGTGTTTTGATTCTTTGGAGAGTATTCCTCACAACCTATTCCAAAGTGATATCCATAATGAATGTTGGTGTATAAGAGTTCTATAAAATAAAAGTTACTATATAGCTTTTGAAATTATGTTGAATTTTAATGGTTGTTGTTTAGATGAAAAAGGAAGCAGAGATGAAACTGATGAAGTGTTTGACCTTGACTCAACAATATGCAAAGAGAGATGAGATGCAATATTTTTTTTCGATGAACTCTAATTACATAAGAGAGAAGGTTTTCTTTTTCCATAATACAACAAGTTTCAAAACACAATTCCTTCAATATTTAAACAATCTTGATGCCAAACAATCAAATCTATCAAAATTTCCAATTATATCTTTTAAAACAAACACTTGAATGCAAAAAGTTTATTGTAAACACTACAAATTCCAATTCTTTTTCTTTGTAAATAAAAAATAGAGATATGAACCAAGGAAAAATAAAATTTGTTTAAGAAAATGAATGCACTCATGATGCAATTCCCCAAACTTAACTCATTATGCAACAAAAAATATAAAGACAAAAAAACTCATCTATTTAATGAAATAAAAACTTGTTTTATAATCAACAACAATCCAAAACTCACAAAAAATCATTAACAACTTATCTGAAAGGCACTCAAGGATGAAACCCAGAGATTATACCCCTGCAACAATAAGTGAAAGGTAGAATAATGAATCTTATGAAAAAGACTCTCAACACTTGAGAAACGATCAAATTGCAAACCAAGCTATGAATAATCACCCAATAAGACCAAAAAATTCATCCCAAGAAATGATAAAAAATATGGGCAAAGAGGAAAAATTGACTATCACTCAAAAATTTCTTTAGGAATCATTGCAAGAAGTAGAAGGACACAATGTGATGATCAAGGATCATCGCAGGCAGTGAGAAATACACAGTGCGATGTCGTCGCCCTGGTTTTCACAACAGGGTACGATGGTGATTGAAAATGAAGGAAAAATGACTAGAGGACATGATTTCAATATGAACTTTCAAGACCAAGGAGTCAACTTGGATCACCCAATGACTCAGAGAATGAAAAATCAACCAAAAGCAGGAAAGAAAAAATCAAAAAAGGAAGCAAAGACCAAAAGAGGACGATCCCCAGTATGGTCAACAATTTTTTTATCGGATAAATTGGTAAGTGTTGACATAAACTAATATCCCTAACTTCAACAAGAAATTAGAACAAAACATAGAAGAATACAAGCATCCCCTTATATTTCATTGTAATTTAAACTAGTTCAATCAGGGACAAATGACATATGGTTTAAACGTCGTTTGATCCTTGCAAGTATCGTCCTCGCTCTATATTTTTATTTGTGGGATGTTGAACCTGTTAAGAAGAAAAAACTAACAAAGAGAGAGTACAACGATATATATATTCTAATGAAACCTATGCATAAGATCAAGGAATTATACAATAAAAATGGAGACACTTTTATAGGGAAGAAATGCATCACTGCATTATATTGATGAAAGTGGAGAATACAACCTATGCCTTGATGTTGCAAGGTCCCTTCCAATGGCCATTTTATTCAACAAACACACCTTTTCTCCCATGATTCTGATGAAGAGTATTCACAACCTGACTTGGAAAGCTAAAGCAAAGCTATCACAAGTACAATCTTAAGTAGAATTCTTCATGCATAAGCCAACCTAACTTTTCCCTTGAGAGATACCTCTTTATATAGAGTGAAGAGGGATGGATGAAGAGATTAGGATGATCCCTATCAATCAGAGAAATGAGTGAGATCCAAACCAATCGAAGGCCATGATCCGGATTATTTTCGGCACGAAATGAGAGCGGAGATATAATAAATAAATGCTCAGAGATATTGCAGATATTCAATAATATGACAGAAATGTATCAGAGTTTCAACCATAAACATAGATATACAGTAATACACGATTTCTATTAATCAGAGAAATGTACAAAGACTGTAAAAATACAGAGTGAAAGACTCACTAGAATGGTGGCAGCTTATCTCTGAGAAGAGATGTGACGGCTACTCGCAT
>CBVK0101013915.1:0-12193 GCA_900067695.1 Picea abies
GGGATGTGGTTGGGTTGATGAGGTCCTTTCAGAGGATGTCAGAGGCCTTGATTAACCATCTAGATAGAGATGACGCCAGGGCACCTGTACCCTCTGAGTGTCCACAGCATGCCCCAGCCAGTACTGGTAGCATTCAGAGAGAACTCAAGAAGGTCAAGTTTCTAGATTTCTTTGGTGCCACAGATGACACACTCGTCGAGGCACGGTTGGAGAACATGATGATGTGCTTCAAACTTCACAATTACACCTCCAACATGAAGGTCTGCATGGAGGTATTTTAGTTGAAGGGGAGTGCTCTTCTATGGTGGAAGACACTCATGCCACAACTGGTCATCGAAGATGTGTCATGGGATTTCTTCGAGGAGAAATTTTGGGAGAGGAATTTTTTAGAGGAATTGATTGAGCACCATCTCAATGAATTCAACGCCTTGCGATAGGGTGGTCATATGGTGCCCGAGTATGAGGCCCATTTTATGGAGCTTCTTAGGTATGCTCCACATCTGAACACCGAGAAGCTCAAGGTCAATAAGTTTGTGTTCAGCCTTAACATCATCATTTGTGCGAAAGTGAGGATCCTAATTCCTCATACGTTGCACAATGCAGTCCATAAGGCCCTCATATCTTAGGAAGAGTTGATTAGTGGTTGTCAGAGTATGACTCCTGTGAGACTGATGGGACAGGCAACATCGGAAGTGCAACATCATCAAACATCAGCGAGACATTATTCAGGGTTTAGAGGTACTCTAAGAGGATCCACGTTCATGAAACCACGATGATCGATGCCTCAACAGTGGAATCCCTACAGAGGACCACAAAACCAGCAGCAGTAGTTTAGGCATGTTCAGCAGAATAGACCAAGGTTTCAGGTTGGTGGGTCAAAACATCATACTTTGGGGACTAAGAGTTCTGAAACAAAGATCAAATGTTGGACATGTGGGGAGACACATTACCAGCGTGACTGTCTAATTGAGAAGGTCAAAGCAGGCGGGTTAGCTAGAAACACTACAATAGGAGATTTTGGAAAGGCCCATCGAATTCATATAGCGATGAATAGCCACGAGGCCGAGAAACAATCTATTGTTCTCGAGATGTCAGGTACCATCATTGACCATACTATTTTGATAGATCTTGGTGCTACAAAGAGATTTATTTATGGTGCAGTGATAAAAATAATTAAGGTAAATGCATTCAAACATGATGAGTTTAGCTACATGGAAATGGCTTCGGGAGCCAAACAAAAGGTTGGAGGAAAGGTTATGAATAGTGGCCTCAAACTGGGAGAGTTTGTAATGAAGGCCAAACTGTACATCACGATATTCAGATCTTATGAATTCATGATCAGTATGGACTGGTTGGAATTGTTTGATGCGATACTCAACTATAAGAAAAAATGGTTGAGTTTGACCGATAACGAGGGACAAAAATGAGTGATTGTAGGAAGAAACCATGGAGTTTACCTAAGTTTCATTTCTTCCCTACAGCTATGGAAGAGCATGCACAAGGGATGAAAGCTATAGTAAATACTAGCGTTGAATGACAAGGGAGTGGAAGAAGGATTAGAAAACCTTTCGATAGTATGAGAGTTTGTGAACGTATTCCCAGAGGAGTTACCAGGTTTGTCGCCCGAAAGAAAGATAAAATTTACAATCAACTTAAAACCTATAACTAAACTAATAACGAGAACACCTTATCGGATGTCGACCTCTGAGTTACAAGATTTGAAAATGCAACTGAAGGAATTGTTGGACCTAGGAATTATACGTCCAATTGTGTTACCTTGGGTTGCGCCTATTATTTTCATATGAAATAAGGATGGGTCATGGAGACTCTGCATTTACTAGCATCAATTGAACAAGGAAACGATCAAGAACCGGTATTTGTTTCCAAGAATAGATGATTTGTTTGATCAAATGAAAGGTGCGATGGTGTTTTTGAAGACGAATTGAGATCATGATATCACCAGTTATGGATAAAGGAGGAATATATTCCTAAGACTTCATTCAAGATGAGATTTGGGCATTACGACTTTACTGTTTTACCATTTGGACTGACAAACGCCCCAGGGGTATTCATGATCTTGATGAATGGGGTGTTCTGCGAATACTTGGAGAATTTTGTTCAAGTATTCATTGAAGACATATTGATATATTATTGGACGACGAAAGAACATGAAGAACATTTGTGCTTAGTATTACAGTGTTTACGACAGAAAAAATTATATGGGAAACTGTAGAAATGATCCTTTTATCAAACGGGGATTTATTACTTAGGGCATGTTACCTATGGTGAAGGAATTGTTATGGATCCAACAAAGGTAGAAGCTACTATGGAATGGCCTGCACTGATGAACGTACTAGAAGTACATAGCTTCATGGGTTTAGTTGGATATTATCGATGGTTCATCAAAGGTTTTTCGAAGATAGCAAATCTGGTTACAAAATTGCAGAAGAAAAAAAAGAAGTTTGTTTGGACCGAGAAATGCATGGAAGAATTTGGAAGGCTCAAATAGTTGTTGAAAACCGCACCGATGATAAAGGTCCTCGACATAGACGAGGACTTATTGGTATGCACAAACACATCCAAGGAAGGCTTAGGCAAAGTCTTGATGCAAGATGGTCGAGTGATCACTTACATCTCAAGGAAGTTAAGAAACAATCAGGAGAACTACACGACACACGATTTGGAGTTGTTTTCCATTTTGTATTCCCTAAGAGTGTGGAGACACTACATGATTGGATGGAATTTTGAACTGAAAACATATCACTATGGTTTGTAGCACATTTTTACACAAAATGACTTGAACGCGTAACAAAGGCATTGGTCAAAACTGCTTAACGAGTATGATTTTAATATTACCTACATAAAAGGAACAATGAACATAGTAGAAGATGGATTGAGTCAGAGACCATGCATATTTTCAGTAATACCTCTTCAGACGAATCTTAGACAAAAGATTCTAACTATACAGTGCGACGATGACTGGTATAAAGAGGTTACGGAAAATATCGGATGAGACACCATGTTGGTACCTAGGTTTGAAGGATATACTTTAGACCACGACGGATTGATGAGGTATAATTGCCAGATTTACGTATCACCTAACAACAAGTTGAGAAGTTTGATCTTAAATGAAGATCATAGAGTAGTCTACATGGCTCATCCAAGAGTCACAAAGATGAGGGAAGACCTTAAACCCTTATTCTTCTGGAAAGGAATGAAGGAGGACATATTCAACTATGTGGTGAGATTTATAGAATGTCAGCAAGTAAAGGATGAACATGGAGATCCGACCAGATTACTACAGCCACACGCTATTGTAGAGTTGAAATGGAAGGTCATTTCGATGGACTTTATTGTGGGATTTCCGCTGACGGCAAGGAGACATGACTCTATCTTCATGGTAGTTGACAATCTGATGAAGAGTGCACATTTTATCCCTGTGCATATGACGTATCAGGTTCCATACATAGCTAGATTTTTTATCAGCGATATTGTGAGATATCATGGTGTGCCTAAGAATATCATATCTGATCGAGAATCGGTGTTTACAGGATGATTTTGGACTAGTTTCCAAGAGGCCTCGGGAACCCAACTTAAATTTAGTACAACTTATCACCGTAAGACAGACAGGAAAATAGAAAGAACAAACTGAATCTTGGAAGATATGTTCTGTATGTACGTGATGAACCAACAAAAGTGTTGGGAAGAGTTATTTCCTCTGGTGGAGTTTTTGTACAACAATAGCTATCAAAGCACCATTAAGATGGCACCATTTGAGTTTCTTATGGGTGGCCATGTCAGAATCCTTTGAGCTGGGAGCGACTTGAGGATAGGGTCCTGATAAGACCAGAAACAATCCAAGAAATGAAAGAACAAATGAAAATGATAAGACAAAGGATTAAATAAGTGCAATATCGATAGAAGAGTTATGTCGATGCGCATCAAGTTGACCGTAATTATGAAGTTGGTGATGGAATCTTCTTGTGGGTGAAAATGCACAAGAGTTCGATCAAGTTTGGAAAGGGTGCTAAAATATTTCCTAGGTTTCTAGGACCTTTCGATGTTGTGGAAAAGAAATGGCTTGTGGCCTATCGAGTAGCCTTGCCTGATTCTTTGAGGCGTATGCACGATGTTTTTTATGTATCTGTTTTGAGACACTATGTTAGTGATCATACACATGTGATTGACATGAGTTCCTTGTAGGTGTCAAACGAGGGTGCACTCACACCAGAGCTAATCCACATTTTGGAGCATCGCATTTGATAGCTACGACATTAAACAATTGATCAGGTCAAGGTCCAGTGGGACAATTATAGTCCACACTCAGCTATCTAGGAGGACGCATATGATATGCGCCAACACTTTCCATTTTTGTTTGATAGTTAAACATTTATATTTTGTTAGATGTTTTATTTATTGCATTTATATACTATAAAACTTCGGGACTAAGTTTAAAACAAGAGGGGGTGTATGTAACATCCCACTCTTGAGAGCACACATTATTGACTTATTCTTTTAGGACACTTGCGTGCAAGTGATTCGGTTTTAATATATGGTTGTTTGTTCTATTATGGATTCGTATGATGATGTTGATGGATTATGATGTTATGTTATTTAATATATATGTATTGGCATATGCTAATGACGATTTTCCCCTAAGTGTGCAGGACACTTGATAGATTGAGGATGTCATTGGTATCAATGGACCTCATTGGACTCTAGATCAAGTCAGGGAGTGCACTGTATTGGTTTGGGTATTTTTATTTATGCATATGTGACATATGATCCGATATATTATGATTTTATTTATGGATCATTGACAGTGTTTCGTTGATGGATGCAAGTTGATGATTGCTTGCTAGTTAGAATCACATAAGGAGTAAAGGGGCCATACACAAAAACCAGGTATTGAGGGAGAGGTGTGGAAGCAGTCCTGTCACAACCTACTAGAAATCTCGTAGTGGCTCGAATTGTAGGTTAACGATTACCTAGTTCAAGAGATCCACGATGTCATGAGGGAAGACTCAGACAATCGCTCACGAAGATTTTAAGGGGCACGCAATAAGGAAGGGTCTGTGTTCCTTAGAGGCCCTTAGTCTCTCATAAGATATCCTGAATGGAGTATTGACTCCAAGGGTTGGAAAACTACCAAAACCAGTCAAAGGTGACTGGCACCCTTGGAGCACATAGTGCGTCTTGAAGAGCACATTACTTAATTAAAAATTGATTCAAAGAGCGAGTGGCACCCTTGGAGCATAGAGTGCATATTGAAGGGAACAACGTGGAAACAAAACTTGAGTCAATGAACCTAGGTGCCTAGAAAACAATAATTTGTTTTGACATTGTTGGACTCAAAATAATTATTAAATGGGTAATTTTTATTAATTATAAAATCTCCTTAAAAATTTTAAGCCTAGTTTAAAAATTTGGGCCTAATTATAAAGTGGGTAAAGAGACTAAAACTAAATTATAAAGTTAAATAAATGGGGGATGAAGAAAAATCAACTTAGGAATTAAAAGAGTAAAAATTATATCTAAGGATTTAATTATATAAATGTGTAAAAGAGAATACCAAATTGGAAATTAAGATAAAAAATGAAATAAATGTAAAAAGAATGTGTAAGCATAGAAAAAAATCTAGAGCCTAGTTAACACTAATCTAACGAGAGAAAGATCTTATTTTAACTCAACACACATTTAGAACGGTGTCAATCATAAATTGGGAATAAAGGAATAAAAGACAACTAGGAGTGATTTAAAGAGTGCTTTTAAGAGATGTGAGGGAAATTGACTTATAATTAAATTAAATTGTGAAATTTTCTTGTGCAAGTATGGGAGAGAGTGACAAGTCTACGGGGAATAATTATAAATTAATTAATCAAAAAGTGAATTAAATGTGCAAGAGGAATGTGTCATGAAGAAAACTCCTATAAAGAAAATGGTAAAGAGGAAAAATAATCACATGGATTATTGGTAAAGTTATGTTGCCGGAATTTCTTTGACTGGTTTTACTTGTGAGAGTTGGGATACCCAGCTTGAGAGAGAAGGGTAGCTTCATCTTGCGAGGCAAGTTGAGAGATTTATTATTCTTTGGTTTGTGTGCATGGCCCCTTTGCAGCTCGGGGGGCTAAGGGGGAAGAAGAGTACCCATAGCATTCGTTTGGATGTACCGGTGAGGTCACAACGATTGGCAAGCTAAGGAGCTAGGCGCGAGTTCAAGTGGAGTTTGTCCGCAATATCAATCCACGTCGATTATGGTACTCATTTTGTATTGTTGTTTAAAAATTTATGAAGAATATTGTATATTAGTGTTGAGTAATTTATGATATTATGGGTTTTATATCGAATTATTAAAGAAATATTGTTGTAGATTTCCATACGTTGCTAGTCATAATTAAAACTGTAAATTGGGTAGATGTTTTGTGGAAGAAAAACATATTGGAAAGTAATGATATTTTATTGTTTATTCAGGGCCTTGAACCCACTGCATTGTAGCGACTATCTTCTCTAGAGTTTTATTTTTTTCTTTCTGTGATTAAAGGGAACCCATGTAGCGACCTTATTACAGAACTTTAGTTTTTCTCCAGCCATATGATTGCACCATCTTTAGTGAATTCTTGTAGCGAAATCCTTTTCCTCAGCAATCATCACCACTTCATCGATTTCCAGCAGAGGTTTGACTAGGGTTCGATTCTCAACCACTAGACACATCGCCAACTAGTTCCCGCATTACCGACACGCTCAGATCCTTCTCTCGCATCCCACTTCGAAGATTTCGTAGACCCCTATGCAAAGGAGACGGTTCTTACCCAGGAAACAAAGGCCCTTCGGAGAGAGGAAGCGAAGACCTTATCATTTTACTAAGCCCTTGAAACTTCTTGAGTGATGGTTTGCACTTGGTGCATGTATTCCGCTGGGAAGATCTGGCATTTTAGTAAAACAACTCGGACCCCCCCACCCTTTTCTGTGCTAAATTTCGGATTGGGTAGTTGATTTTTCTGTCGATTTTAACCAATCCCCACAGGGTTGATGTCCCCTTCCGGTATGGTGTATCTAAATCCGTATTCTTTAGCGGTTGGGGTAGTAAAATGTTTTATCTAATGGTTTCTAGTTGAACCTTCTGGAATCCCTCTAACAATTCAAGACTACAGTCGGTTGTTCTTCCTCTAGTTTTCAGCTGTAGAGAATCTCCGCGTGGAAGGAGTATACACAGAGCCAACCACGGAGCTCTCTCTCGGAGTTGGCTCTTCAAGCGAATTCTTTCGAGTTATGTTTCAAGTGAACTTGATGCTCACTCATCTGATGCGAGAATATCTTCCAGCGCCGGAAATAATTCTTCTTGTGGCGAACCTTACTCAACGTGATGGCTAAGGAAATTTATTGAGCTCTCTTGTGGCGAACCTTACTCAACGTGATGGCTAAGGAAATTTATTGAGCTCTCTCACCAGAGCGAACTTCCATACTCCCGTAATTCGTTTCTTGATTGTCAGGGAATTTCCTGGGCACCAGAAAATCGCTTAGTGTCAGCCAACGTTTTACCTTGGTTCCTTGCAGCTTGGACAGGCTCCTCTCACAGTCATGAAATTTTTTCCCTTACTATTTCCAGTGATTACTTGGGCTCCCTGAAATCGTTACAGTGGATGCCAACGATCTCTCCTTGCCCAGAATGTACCCATGCGTTTATTAAGACGATAATCCCTTCCTGAGATTGTCTCCTGGTTTAGTGGCGCACCGCCTTAGATTTCACGTCGATCAAGGTCTTCCTGGAAGCTTAGCATCAACGAGTTTCCATGCCCACCATGACCTAAGATTAAAGTAACTTATACCACATAAATCCCTTACTTGAGATTTGACAGCTAGCAAGGATTTCTGAATTGAAGTAAAGATGGTTACGCCATCTTAGTCCCTTAATCGTTGGGTGATGGGTTGAATTCCCAAGGTATTAATTATTATGATTTAATTCTTTTTTCCTCAAAGTTCGTTTGAATGGGTTTATATATTGAGTAGTGAGGTGTAGTCCACCTATCTCAATAAGCCTAAGTCCTTGAATATTACTTTACCTTTAAACGAGTGTAAGACCCCGCCGTTACGCCCAACCAATGACTTACAACAGGTTGAAAAAAAAATTGGGCGCAAGAAGCAAATGACCATCAACCAATCATTACACCGATCTTTCATTTCGCACAAGAAGAAATATCTCAACAGTCAATCATTAACTTAATTCTGTTTTTTATCTTTTTGCGGAACAAAAGTAAAATCTAAACAATAAACCATACATCATTCAAGCGGCACGTTTAAAATTAATCACCTAAAAATACATGCCTCGTCTAAAAGCAAAATCCAAGGTGCATGAAGTCTAAAAGCTAAAAAGATCATTTACATTGTAATTCCAATGCGCCCAAGAAAGGATAAACACTTAAGCATTTAATCATTAACCCCATTTCGAAGGCGTAGGTAATCTAGTCACACAATCAATCGTTCTAAATCATCAATTTCAAGGCGCGACCGAAAGTTCTACTACAAACCCAACATCAATATAAGGATGCACTCTAAATCAATACCGTTATTCTTGACCCCCAAGAGTAAGTCTAACACCAATACCCTTTTTTATTAATATTCTTGGTACGTCTAAAGGCTCTTGAACATCCCCTCCTTTCAAATAGAAAGTTACAATAATGAAACAAATACAATATACCCCTTCCAATACAATATATCCTTTCATGTTCCAAGTGATATTCTAGAGGAAATCTCTATAGCGCTTCTCCCTATTTTAAGGATAACGCACCAAGTAAGTCATTTAGCTAGCTTAACTGCGTAACACTTCACTTCCCAAGGAAAAAGGCGTAACACTTGTGCTGCCAGTGTTCCGGTAAAACAAATTTTGAAGAGAGAGAAATGACATCGTAGGGAATAAAGGAGGTAAACGCAGAAGTCTAAACTCGGAAATAAAAAATCTCTTGCCCTAAAAAATGCAGGGAATAAAGGAGTAAACGCCAAGGGTTTCCCAGGCTAAACTCAGAGGAAACCAAGGAATAAAATCGCTGAGTGCGAGAGGTAAGAACGCTGGGCAAATTTCGAAGTAATTCGCAGGGTGAACTGAGGTAAATGCGTTGAGTGAAGGAGGTAAAATGTCGGACGAAATCGATAGCCCGACACAGGAGCTTTGGGTTAAAACTCCAAGATTAATGCTTTTATAAAAATTCATTGGGATCAAGATGCAAACGCACTAGGCAGCAGTGTGAAGGAAAAACGCCCACAACCAGACACAACGAACTTGGTTAACAAATTATGGGCAAGTAATAATTTTTAGGACGAAATTACTTCTTGACTACAACATCTAATCGTTCCTTTAAAGTCAGTGGTAGTTTACTTAGTAGTAACCAATATTATTGAAAGCATAACCGAGTCCTTGTACTCTCAATTTTAACCATAAACGATACCGTAATAAGTTCAAGATGGCCAGCAAAATACATTCATTGGGTTCTTTTACCATATATTGCTTTAACAATTTGGTCTGAAATGATCGAAATAAGCTTTGTAGAACAGTAACAAGTACACAAAATAATTAAAGAGATCTGTGCGATAGGGATAAGCTTAGTTTAGAGATTTCCTCAAAATTATGACAGGGTAAAATCTCACTCGATCTCCACTCGTGTGGATTGTAGTCTACTTGTTTCTCAGGGACCGAAACTCTAGTACTATCCTAAGACTAGCAATCAGTCTCTTGGATTCGGAGGCAATCCTATCAAGGATGAATCTTGGAAGACAACCAATTAATCCAACATATTTGAGATACCCTCACATCCTTACTCTAGGCGGCGAAGGGAAATTATGGGATCAATAGAAGATTAACCCCGCATTGAGTACACCATCCAAAATCTTCAGGAATGAGTTCAGATTTGTCAGAGTAAAAACAAAAAGGAATTCGTCTAGAGAGAATCACAATAAATACAACCCAAAACCAAGTTCGTAACGACTTGCGTTACCAGTAACCAAAGGACATCTATTATCCAAGAAATTCAATAGAACTCCAAACACTACCAGGTTTAAAGAACTCCTTCACTCGTAGTTAGACACAAGTCTCCAGATAAAAATGTAAACTGTAAACTGTAAAATTTTGTGTTAATCTAAACAGAAGATGAGAGATAGGGATGTATCTTAAGGCACACTCAAACAACTTGCATCAATCTTATACCAGGTGGAGCATTCAGAATATATAAAAATACGAAGTAGGCAATGACAAATTCACAAAAAATATCGGCATTCAACTCAGATAACCTCAATGAAGATTTCACTTGATCCAGACTCTCGGCCCCGAAACAAACACAGAACACGACAATATTTTCATCGCTAGTCCATGAGAACTTTGAGAGTTGAGAGAGACTTTAACCACGAAAAAATAAAATAAGACTTTAACCACGAAAAAATTATTGTTGCGAGTGGAATTATTACAAAAATCAATTAGCACAAAATCCAATTCATATCATTGGAATCATTAGAAGTAATTTACAACACAGTTATTAAGTAGATATATGAATTTAATTAGCTAGCTGAACCTATGTTTTACAATGAGCATATCATCTTAAGACCAATGAGTCAATAAATCAAGGAAAGATCTGCATACTATAAAACAACATATAACAATACCAACGAATGTTGTCTATTCAGACAAGGATCAACCCATATTAAACAACATTAATCGTAGAGAAATAAAGAAGCATTTTCTGGTACACAATAAGGAATTAGCTGGGTAATCACAAAAAGAAATTGGTTGAATAAAGCAACTAGAAACGCAGAGCAATAAAGAAGTGTTTTCGTTGTACACAATAAGGGATTTGTTGGGTAGAGAAATTATCCTTCACTTTATTATTCGTGCACAGGAAAGCAGGGCATTTGAATCTAAATATTTAACACCGGAGTGAAAGACAGTGGATTCAGCCCCTGGCCGATTGCTTAGGAACGGACTAGTAACTTAAAGGATAAAGAAACAGAATCTAAAAACACAATTACGTGTATTAAAAACAATAAAAACGTAGAGTAAAATAAATAATGTCCCGAGACCAAAACACAGTCTTTTTATTTTAACAGCATCTACGCAAGCAAGCTTTCGACGGTAAAGAAATGTATCAACTAGAAATTGAGCTATTACTTAATACAAATTATGCGCATGCATATCGTAGAAAAATGTGAATAACTGGAAGTCATTGTCCCGCGTGCGCTCCGTCCAACTCCGTCTTACCGACCGATGAGACCTCACCAATACCTCCCAGCCAACTCTAGGGATACTCTTCTCCCCCCTGAGCTCCCCGATCCGCAAAGGGGCCACACACACAATACTAGAGAATTCTGTCACCCAGCCCGCCTCACAAGGTCTAGCTACCACTCGTTATCCGAGCTGGGTATCCTAACTCCCACAAGAGAAGTTCAGTCAAGATAAAATTTCAATAGAGTAACGTTACACAAGCTAGATGTGATCCACACTCTTCATCCACCATCCTTTTTATAGAGTTTTCCTAGTCATTAGTTTCCCAAAACCCTCATTAGATTCCTTTTTCATTTCATTAATTTTGAAAAAAACTCCCCCATACACATGTTGTTCGATTCCCTAGTTGCACTAGAAAATCAATTTTATTAATTGATTAAATATTCGTATTTCCCTCGTGCACCTAAAAATATTCCAAAAAACGCTACTCGGTGTCCCAAAATTCCCTTACAATTCTTAAATGACTTACACCTTACTTAATTCCTAGTTGATTTCATAAATAGAAAGTTTCAAAGGTAAGATTCCTTACTAAGTTAGACATTCAACGTTTTTGTTAAGTTTCCCCTTTTCTTTGAGTTTCTCTTTTTCTTTTAATTTTCCGCCTTTTTCCTTTTTAACAAAAAATCGATTTAGCAAGTGTAGATAAAAACAATCATTTACCCTTTTAATAAATTTAATCCTCCATTATAAAAAAAAATTACTTTAATAATTAAGTTTGAACTTACTACCCCCCTTCTTGTTACATGCTTAATTAGTTTTTCTTTATCCACATGTTCTACTTAGAGCTATGTTTTAATTTCCCTAGGTTGGGTGACAATGTTCAAGGGAAACATTCTTATTAAACGTTACTTATCACACCATTCATTTTAAGGCCGACCAGGTCCTAAGGAGGCATAATTTTCTAGACATTAGGTTTATTAACTTATCATA
>CBVK0101013919.1:0-12206 GCA_900067695.1 Picea abies
GCACACTCTCCCTCCCACCATCCCCTACACACACACACACACACACACACACACACCTACCTCCCACCCTCGTGGGGAGTGAGAGTATGTATCTATGTGTTTAATACAAGTTAGATGTTATGAGTTAGTGATTAGTGATTACTGGCTAAGGGTTAATATGCAGAGTTTAGTATATTAAATATTAGGGTTTATGACTCAATGGATTAATGTTAGGGGTTAGTGGTCACATGTTATGGGTTAAGGGTGGTTTAGAAGGTTGGTGAGCACATGTTTTAGAGAGTTTGTGGGTTAGTGGAAAAAGGGTTAGGGGTTGGTGATACTAGGTTAGTAATTAGGGATTGACAGGTTAGAGATCAAGGGTAGTGGGTTAATGCTTAGGGAGTACACAATATTGGTTATTGGGGTTAAGGGTTAGAAGTTATTGGGTTAGGGATTATATATAGAGATAGGGGTTGGTGTTTAATATTTAGGAGCTAATGGTTAGTGGATATATATGCTATGTATTATAAGGATTAGGTCAGGTTATAGGGTTAGAGGTATGTTACAAAATATATATAACATATTTTGATATATAATCTCTATTAATATTTTGCGTAATATATGATATATATTAGTTATTCATATATCATATTACTATATATTAAATAATTGTGATATATGTTTTCCAAGGAAAACCTTGTGGGATCCTCCCTCTTTCCGTGAATGTTCGTATCAATTGTGATATATAGTTGGATATTTAGAGGAGGGGTGACGACTTTAGTTGTAGGGAAAGCTTCAATGATCCATATGTCATGAATGGGGAAATTGAGTGGGTGTAGAGGAGGAAGAAGAATTATATTCGTATCTTCCATAGTGAGAGGAATATCTTCATTCCACATAAATGAATTCTAGATGGATTGTGAGGAAATGCTAGGTGTTGTGGGTTATTTGGTGCAGAGTGTATCAAAACAACTCTACCACTAGGTTGGAGCTATTGGTGTAGATAGAAAGTTGGAGAGTATAAATGTGAATGTTGAAAACGAAGTTATTTATTTCCCTTAGTATGCAAATATCTAAATTTTAGAAGAATGAGTAGACCAAAGCTTTGTGATATCTCCTTCGTGGACTAATTTCAAGTTGTGGAATAGGAAAAAGTAGATCCACACATTGGAGTCTCCTTGATGATCCCACACACATTGAAAAATTATCAAACAACACTTAAAATTCTTCACAATGTCAGTAGATTAGAAATCAACTTGATTAAAAGATAAAATAACCATTGAAATTCATATTTTAAATGGGGAAAAGAGAACTTGAAATTTTGTATTAGTGAGAAGTGGGAAAGAAATTTACATAAAAATAATAATAACACCTAGGAGGAGCCATGAACATGACCCTTAAGCTTTCTCTTCGAGAGGGTCTTTTCCTCTTTGAGGATTTCTCTCTCTCAAATGTAGCAGTGGTCGGAAGAAGGTCTCTCCTTAGAAAATGAAGATAATACTAATGTGAATACTAATGAGATGCAATGATATTACTGTAGCAAGTGATTAAATCTTGGAATATACTTGAGCGACGTAAACTTACTTCCATTGAATTCCTCTAACTCATAAGAGATCCATGTATTTATAGTTTTCTTTAGGGAATTCCATACATGGGGAGTGAATATGTTTCCCAAATGAGGCCATGCAATTGCCTTGTTAACTTTATTACTTCATCACAACTAATGAAAACATGAGTTGTTGTGCTTTTCCCATCTTCGAGTGTGCGTGAAAACAACTATATCATGTTACTTAATAGGTGGATGCCATACAAGAATTGTGCACACATATAGAAAATTTACCCACACAGACTTCATAACCTACATAAAAGATATGCCTTGTAGTTAATAGTTTGGTAAAGTGCATGATTTGACTTTGAATATCCATAAATCAAGGAGACACTCCTTATGTTTTAGTACATCATTCACCCTCATTGTATTGGAATATGATCACAAATGATGTTTTCGAAAAAAAATAAACCATTTTCTTTTGTGTAAGCAGATGAAAATGGTGTGATAACATATGCCCCCTAATGTGTGAGTTTAGGAGAAAAATGTAGAACCAAAATACATCACAACATATTTTCTAGAAATTGAAGGGGAAAGAGAGCCTTGTTGAGGTAGACTCAACCATGACTCGAATGACAGAAGGCCACTTGCAAGAAAACCAAATGTGAGGTGAGCATGTTCTATAATTTTATTCAACAAGGAGGGCATAACTATGCTCATGCTATGATTAAGTAAAGTACAATTTTGAAAATACACATATGTTTAACGTGATACATCTGATGTTGGATCATAATACATCGAAAACAAATATTGCTTCTAGATGAAGTATGTGAAGAATATGTGTGACCTTAGTGAGGGTCTAGAATTGTTGCAAAGGGAGCTAACCGAGAAAGGGCTTGGAACATATTGATAGCTCAGTATTGGAAAGCCTATAATGATCACTTATTGATGAAAAGAGTGTTGTACATATTCACTGGTCTTTGGATTGATCCAAAATTCTATCAAAATGTATGAATTCTCCACAAGGTGATAATGAACTATTGTCAATCATGAGAGAAACCATATGGTTAGAGATCAATGATGAAAGTCTCTACAATATGCTAGGTGGCCAACCAATATGATAATGAGTACCAAGTAATATTGAGTATTAATAAATCTAGCATGATTAAATACGTTGAAGTCAAACAGTAGAATGAGCCACACGGTCAAGCACCAAAGATGAAAATCCTCATTGCATATGAGAAATACTACTAATTATATTAACAATATCGAGATACTTGAAACCTATAAATCAAACTTGCATAGAAAAATGAGTTGACGTGGATAGGAACATGTCCATTGGAGAAAGGGCAATAATGATTCCCTATAAACTAACAAAATATATGAAGAACATTGATAGATGTAAAAATTAGGACTAGACTTAATGCAACAAGTACAAGACGGGTTTTTTGAGACAAGACTTCCTTTGAATGGAGCATAATATGAAGAATGAAACTTGCAACAACCATGAATTGTTGACAAGATAACTTGACCAAATGTCATTTTGAAGACTATGAGGTGAGTAAAATTGAAACTTAATGCAACAAGTACAAGATGGGTTTTTTGAGACAAGACTTCCTTTAAATGGAGCATAATATGAAGAATGAAACTTGCAACAACCATGAATTGTTGACAAGATAACTTGACCAAATGTCATTTTGAATACTACGAGGTGAGTAAAATTGAAAGTGGACTGGAACCAAAGAGGTGACGCCATATTGTGAGGATGAGTGTAACTCAGTGACAAGGAAACCAAAAATCAATAGATGGGACAATCCTTAATGCAAAGGCCAAGATGATGAGGTTGGATGTTGATGAAAAGGAATAAATACCCAATGACACATGTGAGATTGCAAGATAAGGTGACACAAAACTAATGCTCCAAGGAAATGTGAATTTGATAGCTAGCCAACTTGAAAATGTTTTTAGATCAAACAATACAAAAACTAATTCTCTTTCCCTTTTCTATTTTTTTCAAATATTTTTTTATGTTTTTGGAATTTATGTTTTCCATTTCTTATTTTTGTGGTTTTGGGTTTCATAAATCCTACAAAACAATGTTTTTTTTCTTTACATTACAACAAGGAGATGAGCCCAAAATGTGACTAATTAGTTCCAAACCATGGGCACAGAACATGATAACATAGGGGTAGTGACTGGGAATGCATCCAATGTGTGTCTCCTCATAAAGAATGAATGAGGATGGTTGATTGAAAATTAATCTTTTAAAATAGAAAGAAGGTTCAAAAATGTAATTTGAATGCAAGGCAATAATCGAAAATGTAATTGTTCAAAAGTGTATTGGGTAAAGGCTAGCAATTGTGAAAAGCAAGGCATGAGGACCATTAATGGAAGTGTTGACTATGAGAAATGTTAAACATATGGGATGAAGTGGAATGTGTGACAACATGTAAAGTGTGCTAAACTAGGAAAACACATGGGGGTATAGCACTACCATTTGATGAGGGCCATAGATTGCATGCTAGGCTATTTGCTGAAATGGGGTGGAACCCATGGTAAATTCAAAAGGTGGAAAGAGGTAGAAATGAAATGTATCAGAGGGAGATACTAAACCTATATGTATTTTTATTGAGTTATACCTATAGAAATCCACTTGAAATGGTTATTGAGGGGAAAATATCGCTTCCTAGAAAAATTCCTATACACAAAAAAAATCAACAATGTGAGAGATCTCAAAAAACTAAATCCAATGGTGTAAATGATATCTAATAGGGATATATATGCTCTGTGAATGGGAAGTGGAAATTTAGACAAATCATTGATAAATAAGGGGAATTTGGAATTTTGAAAATTCATTTTCATGAGTGAGATTTGGAGTGGAGTGGTTGTTCCCTAAATCTTCTATTTATTTATTTATTTTAGGAGCTTGGATTGCCAATTTTTTATTTTGCTTCCATTAGGTTTGTGGATTTTTCCTTATCTAAGTTCTTAGCAATTCAAATTTTATTTTAAAGTTTACTTGGGCCGAAAATTCCCTTATTAAGGATCTCGACGAATTGTGTGGGTATCGAAGGAATAGTTGCACATGATTGCATGACCAAACCTTCGACAATCATGCATGAGTGTGGGATCTTAGTGTTGGTGTCACATAGTAGCACAATGTGCTAGATATGAATGGACCTCCTACACACTAGTAAGAACAGTGTAAGGGGGGCTTAGATGGGTTGCACAATGTGCATGGGAGGTGATCTCAATGGTTGCACAATGTTGATGTTATTTATTTTTATTGTTTGTAGTTACTATGGCATATGACTTGCAAGAGAGCGAGCATGAGGGATTATCATAGCTCATTGTGGAGGATGTATATGTGCATAATCTCTTATGTGGATGTGGCCTCTTGAAATTATTTAGGGTCCCTTTTATCTACACTAGTCCTCAGATGCTAGACCACATATTAGGTATGCCAAATCTAGATGGCTACTTTGAGGTGGAGGGTCAACGTTTGGAGCCAAACCTCCAAGACATAGATTTTATAACTAGGTTTCGATTGCAAGGAGAGGTAGTGGACCTGAAGATGACTTTGTGGGGGTGAGGGTTAATAAGGGCCATTATGAATTGAATCTTCCAGCTAAATATGTTGAAGGTGGAGGGATCGTACCTAATAGTGGGGATAGATTTAGTGGGTGGTTGTGCATTATGGATTGTATTATTAGGATGGTTAGGTCCTCGCTAATTGTCACATAAATATCGAAGCATTAACTCTTAAAAAAAGATTTATAGGAGGAGAAATACTTGATTGGACATGGATAGTACTTCGAAAAGTGTGCTTCCAGTTGAGGGAGTGTTGGAGATGTTGACATGGTTAGTTCACTTTCACAAGATTGATCAATCCATTGTTTTTTGAGAGGGTACCATTGACACACTCTCATGTGGTAGTGAGCTATGAAGGACTCTACAATCTGTGGATGGTCTAGTGGGATGAGTTAATGCCATGCCTTAGCAAAGGTGAGGTAGGGTCAAACTTCATAGGCCAGTTATTTGAGATCTACTACCAACAAATGATTGTTATCCAGGAATACCCCTATGAGGGTATGGATTCCATGGGAGACACGAACCTTCAGTTCCCACTTGGAAAAACATGGAGTGCTTTTATTATTATTATTTTAATTGATACTACACATGTTTTGTTCATTTTTTGACATTATATTGATTCTTGGTTAGTTTGGATTTGTGCAGATGTGAGGTCGAGGAGGCCACCTACAACTCAAGAGGTAGTAGTGGGATCACACAAACCATCCAATGAATAGGTAGGACAAGGGATAGAGGCCCAATGCTAGCATTGAGATGAGGAACAACTTGGACATCTAGATATGGGTTGGAAAAACTTGGAGGTCCTAATGGAGGTACCAGAGGTGGACTGGACCACTTGAGGACCGTTAAGTACTGGAGGCATGCCTAGGTGTTCTAGCTTAGTGGAGACCTTTGATGAAGCAAATGGCATGAAAAATTGAGATCATGTGTGATATGGCCTATGATTGACCTATTATGAGGCTACCACCATCATAAAGGCTAACCATATCCATTTTTATTTTTGCTAATGGGATAAATGCTCCCATTTTGTATACCAATATTATGTATATTTTGAGATATAGTTGGAAATGTAATCCATTAGGGTTACCCATTTGAAGGAATATGAAATGTCACATGATGTGAACCATCATTGGGATTCCAAGACAGATGAATCCAATGGTCACATCCATGTACTTATACATGTATCATATCTGTGAATTAATTCAACTCACACTTATCCATATGAGAGTGGCCTTGGTTCTTGAACCTGAATTTAGCTATGGTAGTCTTCCATAGCATAGATGAATTCTGCAGAATCACATCATTCCCTTGAGCGTCTGATTATTCCCTGCACCCTCTGCCTATCTGCTCAGGTTTCTGCATTGTCTCTCATTCCAGTCTGCTGAAACGTTCATCTGTCAAGTTATTCCCTGACGTTTTTTCTTCTAGCATGCAGAAAACGCCTCCTAGTTTTCCTGCCAGTACCTCCACCTTGTCTGGTGGATTCTCTGTCTTTTTGGTCCTTCTGTGTTGCAGTTCCCTAATCATTGTTTTCATCAGTAATCTCTCTAATGTTAGCACCCTCCATTTTTTTCTGATCTAAGACAAAATAATTGAAAACCTAATTCGACCTTAACACTCTTGCGACCACATCATTGTACTTATTCAACAATGTTTCCTGGCCCAGCTCGCCATGTCGTAATATTGCAATTCGATGTAAAGCGAGAAGTGTACTTCTGATTTCAACAAGGGAGTTTGCCAGCTAATAGTCGTATGAGTAATAAAATTACAATCTAGCAACCCAAAAAATTGCTCATTGTGCTATTTTTAGATTAACTAAGAAGCATCCACTCATTTTATCAGTTTGAAGGGTCATGAGATCTATCCACGAGCATCCTCCCAGCTGCCCCAATATATCCTTTAACTGTTCCAGTGTACCTGAATATCATGCGTAGAAGGTTTCGTCATACAAAACCTTTTTTGGTTTTCAGTTTTGCGGCGTCTTGAAAATGTAGCAGCATCGTTCTGTCATGGACTAATGAAATTTGTGAGGCTCTTTCAGATCCGAGCTATCTCCCACGACCAAAACCTCGACAATGACGATAACGGGAATGACAGTAGTGGCAACATTCTGGAATCATTCTACATGAATAGGGTTTTGAAGTGCGTGTGGTTTTGACGATAAGCTCTCTTGGTTTTGACGATAAGCTCTCTTGAGGATTAAGTACCGTTATTCTCCACTGATACACAACTCTAGCGTGAATGTCAGTGCTACCTCCTTCCATGCGCAAAGACTGACGACCATATCAGTGCTGCCTCATTCTACGCGCACATATTGATGCTTTACCCATTGCATTGTCTCTTATTACTGGGAAAAACATGTATGAGAATGAGGAACGACACATTGCTGCAAGTGGCCACCAGGGCGGGCGATTTACCTAGAATTCAAACAAATTCATTGTATGTTGCATCCAATAGCGTTCACCTGGGTGTTGTGAGCGAGGTGACCAGAATGACCTATCTTTTCATGGATCAAGCTAGCCACATGATAAGTATTTCCAGCACCCCACTGCTGAGTTAATTTCTCCTTCATATTCATTTTCAATGAATTGTTGCTGAGTTACTTTCTCCTTCATATTCGTTTTCAAGGAGTTGTTGCTTTAATATAGAGATCCCATGAACACCATTCACTAATGAGCCTGCTGGAATAAATAAGGTGATTGCCAAATTCTTTTTCTGATATATGCACATACGTATGCGTTCCTCTATTTAGTCCGGCTTACAACATTATGACAAGGAAGCCATCCTTTTCTCCCCACCATCTATCATGTTGTAGAAGCCTTGGAACATGAAATATTTGATCCTTCGTGTGAGAAGTATAATTTGTCCCCTGAAGTATGTCCTAACTTATAAGTCTTTTCTTTATTTAATATTATCAATAGACTTCGAAAATAGTGATTCATTATATCACCTCATATTCTTATGTCATTTGATATCAAGGGAATATCCAAAACAAATCAAGTATGATCCATATTGGATATATGAACATTTAAGGGGAAAATATTCAGTTAATTTCAGTGCTCAACTTTTGAAAGTTGGTGGTTTTTTTAGAACGAGAGACGACACATTCTCCATAATCAAGGTATACTTATAAACAGTCTCTTTGTAAGTTTACTTGTATTTTTCCTGTAAAGGGGTGCATTTTCTGTAGAATTCGACACCCTTCATTTCTTGTCTGCATAGTTGAATTTGCATTGTAAAGTCAGGGTGGAGTTGCAAGAAACCTTTGACGTCTAATTGTCCTTAAATGGCTCCAGTTGAGGAACTGTTAGAGTTATTGAACACTCTAATCCTCTCTTATGTGGATAATACAATCACCATTGACAAAACCACTCTGCGGACTTTTCTGATCTACTTGCAAGTTTTGCAAGTGAAAGCAACATTACTTAAAAATTAGAATCAACTCCTTCATGATGCACTTGAGATAAGGAATCTTCGACAACATTATGAACCAACACTTGTTCAGAACCCTATATTTGAAGATTAAGAAGATGATGATGTCGATTCAGATCAACAACCAATACAAAAACCACTCAGTTAGACAACCCCTTATTCAAGTACAGATGAATTTCATCTTTCTCTTTCCAAGCAGATCATCAGACCTTGGGAAGAAATCAGAAATAACAATCATAGAACAAATATTGGATATGAAAAAGTTGTCACCTTTCATATTTCGTATTATACCAAACTGATGAAGTTCCAAAGTGTTGGACTCTTTCAAGAAATTTCACATTCACCTGCTCCAGTTCAAGAGTAGATTATGGTATTCCAACATTGTCAACTAGTTGGCCACGTTGAAGACCAGTACTTTGATATTCATCCTTGCGAGCATTGTGGATAACACAATCATCCTTCAATAAGTGTTTCAAACGCAAGACAACTACAAGAGTAAAGAACCACTATGGGTGGATTCCTTCTTGGAGATGGTCATCAATAACCAAGAATATATCTCAGTCATACCGACAAATTCACTCTCGAGTATTAATGCAACTTGTAGTGAAAGGATTTGCATTTTCTCACCTTGTACCTGATAGGGGGGAGCAACATCAACGATTGGTAGTCAGGCTTCAAGTTTCGAAGTCTCATCAATCGAGCAGTAACAAGCGAGTGTGATTGGTTTTTGGTTTTCCTTAAACCACCACTTAGTAGAAAACTTACAACTTCTACTAGACAACATTTTATGGTTTCCCTTAAACCTCCACTTGGTAGAAGACTTTTAGCTTCTTCTACATCACAGTTTATGGTTATATTTAAACCAACATCGACAGAACTTCCAATTAGCAGAAGACACCAACTGTCAGCTTCTATCTAACTTAGGAAATGTTTCGATAACCATTGAACCTAAAGCAAGGTTCTGGAGTTTGTGGTTATCCTTAAACCACCAGAGTGGTTTGTGGTCTTCCTTAAACCACCACATCCATTTAGTATAAGACATGAGCTTCTGTTAACCATTTGGTTTGTGGTCATCCCAAAACCACCATATTCAGAGAGCACATTTAGTCATCAAGAGTTGCACAATTACATATTCCAGCGCTCACCTTGGACTCACATACACCCCTTCGGATTAGGGGGGAAATGTTGGAAACACAATCCTTGGGGTTACGAACTTCACATAATGTAAAGAGTCAAGATAATGTCACTGAATTCAAGAGTCCAAGAGACCTTGGATGATAATCAAAAGGTCATCAATATATGTATATATGTGTATCATATCCATTAATAAAATACACTACACGCTTTATCTTAATTGTGCATTCCAACATCTACAAAATAGGCCACTAACAAAGGTACAAACATATCCTACGATATGGGAATATGTTCATAATTTTAGAGTGGAGAGTATAGATAATTTCAAAAAAGAATGTGATTGTGGAGTGTCTCTTGCATTTGATCAAACAAATTCATGCAATTTCAAGGGATACAAAACCTAATGGAAGGACAAATTCACTATGTTTGCTCCATTAAGGAGATAATTGAGTTGGACTATAGGTCCTTTAAATGTGTGATTTTTAAATGTACATGGTTTTATGTTTTTGATAGAAGGATATTTGTTAGTGTTAAATGGTTTTTACACCTTTGTGCATGATAGATATCCCCAACAAAGGGGTTATGGATTTTTTGAAAGATTGAAAGGTAAAACAAACTAAAATAGACAATTTTCCTATCTATTGAATCAAATTCCTTAAATGAGAAGAAAGTAGGACAAGAAAGAAACTCACTAGATCGTATAGCTTATCCTTGCTCCTTCCATGCAAGCTTCACCGGAGCAACTTACAACATTGTATAGATAATAAGGATATCCACTATATTCTATCATATTAAGACTACAATCATTCCTTGAAATATGTCCTCATTTTATCTGACTTTGAACATGTCTCTTTTATAACATTCAAATGTTAAAAAAATTCCTTTATCATCCCACACAGTAGGTAATCCCATTTTTACCAAATTTCCAAATTTATTGGTAAAAAAATCAATATTCCTTTTAACCATTATGCATTTATTCTATACTTGTTGTGTCAGATTCTTTTTTTTGAAGATCCTCTCTATTTCCATTACCATTGTTATTATGTCCTTTATTCCTTTATTCTTTAATGTTTCCTTTGAATTGGAATTGAGAAATTTTATAATTCTTGTAGCCACTTGAGGTCTGGTTCCCAATTCTTGAAATGCTTATTGTATGACTTTGTCCTCTTCAACAACAAGAGAAACCTCTTCTCCAATTATCTTGAAATAATCTCATATTTTGTTGATCTCAAAGATAATTTGATCCCAAATTATATGTCTGGCTCCTATCAAATACAGATTTCCAGTTGATTTATTCTGCAACTTCTCTATATCTCCCAACATCTTGGCCTTCAGTTTCTAATATTTTTCAATGATTTTGTCCTTCTCATTTATCTGCTCTTTGAAAGCTTTGATTTCCTCATTCTGTGTAGAAACTTATTTTTTGAGTTTCTTAATCTCAATTCCTTTTAGATTGATTTCTGATAATGGTTTATCTAACCCTTCAGATGGGTTTGTTGGCACTTTAGACTGTAAGGAAGAAGATCCTTTCTTTAGGGCCTCAATTTTATTTTCATACATTTCCATTTGATCCTTCATCTATACTATTTACTTTAGCAATTGATATTTTTCTTGTTGCATTGTCTTCAATTCTAGTGTTTGTACATGATCAACTCTAGATATTTTAAGTTTTTTTCTTTGATACATGTATTTCAATATCCTTTGTTTTTATTAGAGCTTGCACTGATGTTGCATCTTGTGGATTTTCTCCTAAATCGATCACCCATTGCTCAACCTCTTCCACTCTCATTTGGTTAGTTCTATTTTCCGTATTTTCATGCTTTAGTTGGTTCCTAATATTCTCATTCAATTTTTGCAACTTTTTCATTCCAATAGAAGCCATCATAATATCTTTGTTTAACATTTCTCTGGTTTGCCTGTGTAGATCCATTTTTTCAACATGATGAACTACATTTAGATCAATAGAGATGTTGGTGACCTTGTTTTTATCTTTGAATCCTAATACAACTATGTTTACCTTTCCCTTTTCATAATCCATAATATATAACAATCTTTTCTGAGATGGCGCTTGATTATAAACTTTAGGGAAAAAATCTTGTTTGATATTCACACCTTTTTTCTTGATTTCCATGAACTGATGAAAGTGATCTACTTGTTGTGATTGATCTGTCTCCAATGCTTCTTTTCCATTTTGATTTTCTGAGCTCTGAAGATTTATTGATGATTAAACTTCTACAATCATTGCAGGCTATGTTATCAATGGCTCTAACTCATCTTGTGATATTTGATCTTTGTTTTCTTCCTGTTGTTTTGTCTCCTATATTTTAGTTGATTTTAGTTCCTCTATCTTTGACATCTTTTGAGTTGATTCTGCACCTTTTATTTTATATGTTTTCTCAAATTGTTTCAGAGTCTCAGTCACTGGTGATTTTGATGGTTGATCTGGAATTTGTTCTTGAACTTGTAAATTTCTTTGCACATATTCTCAGTTATCTTGATTAGCCAACAACTCCAGTTGTGGCTT
>CBVK0101013923.1:0-16178 GCA_900067695.1 Picea abies
ATAAAATTTGCAGCACCAAGATATTTCATATCAAATTTAGAAGACAATTATGTTTTTACCTCCTTGATGATTTCCTTGTTGTTTTCAATCAAAAACATATCATCAACATACATAGTCACATAAATAAAATGATCACCAGTTAATTTGAAATACATACAGTGATCAACTTTGCTCATGAAACCAAGTCCCAAAATATAAGTATCAAAATTTTGATACCACATCTTTGAAGATTGATTTAACCCATACAAGTACTCTTTTAGCTCGCAAACCAACTCTTTCTTTCCCTTCATTAAAAAACTTTCTAGTTATTTTATGTAAATTTATTCTTCAATATCCCCATGTAGGAATGCTATCTTTACATCGAATTTTTTCTACTTCAATATCCAAAGCAATAGCAATAGAAAAAATAAATCTAATAGAATTCAGTTTAGCAACATGAGAAAAAATGTCACCAAAATCAATTCCCTCTACCTGGGAATATCCCTTTACTACTAGGTGAGCTTTGTACTTTTCCACTTTATCTTTTGCATTCAAGTTCTTCTTAAACACCCATTTTCTACCAAAGATATTTCTTTCATCCAGGAACTCAACTAGATCCCAAGCTTAATTTTTATCCAAGGCCACCATTGCTTCAACCATGGCCTTCTTCCATAGTTTACCATCCTCCAAATCCACTACCTCCCTAACAGTCCTGGGACCATCCTCGGTAATATATAAATAAAAACTAGAGTGAAAATCAGGTGGAGTATACCTTTTAGGTTTCCTTCTTTCTCAAACCAATCTTCTCAATACCAGAGTATGAGGTTCTTCTTCTTTTGATAAGTTATATTCGCCATCCTTCATTTCAAACTCTATTGTCTCTAGTTATTTTTCCTCTGGTGGGACTTCCTATTTTGGAATATCTTTAACCTCTCTAAAGACAACATCCTGATTGTAGATAGTCTTCTTAGTTATAGGGCTCCAAAGTTTATATCCTTTTATACCATCTTTATAACCAATAGAGATACACTTTTCATCTTTGTTATCCACCTTACTCCTATTTTCCATTGGAACATGTACATAATAAACACAACCAAAAACTCTAAAATGTTCAAGAGAGGGTTTCTTACCAGTCTATGCCTCATGCTGAGTTTTTTTCACCAATGTTTATGAGGGTGATATATTTACTAGGTAACATGTAGTACCCACTACCTTTGCCCATAATTCCTATCCTAACTCAACACCACTGGATATGTTCCTTGATTTTTCCATCAATGTCCTATTCATCCTTTCTACAACCCCATTTTGTTGAGGTGTGTATGGGGTAGTCTTCTTCCTTTATATACCTCACTTCTTACAGAAATTCTCAAATTCATTTCTGCAAAACTCTCCACCATTATGTATCCTCGACACCTTTATTTTATTCTCTATCTAATTCTCTGCAAGAGCCTTGGACTCTTTAAATTTGCTAAAGACTACATATTTCTTTCGAAGGAAATAAATCCATGTATTCCTTGATAATCCGTTAATGAAAGAAACATAGTACACAGATTTATCTAGTGATGGAACATGCACATGTCCAAACAAATCACTATGTACTAACTCTAAAATTGACTTTTCTCTTGTATCTCTAGATGAGAATACTACTCGATTCTATTTACCATATATGCAATGTTCACAGAAATAAAAATCTAGTGTGCAATCAAACATACCTTCAACCATACCTTTACCATATAGTGCTAGAAGGCCCTTCTTTGATGTCTCAGTCTTTAATGCCACATAATTGTATTTTCTCCAGAGACAATAGGGGTTATGTCTTCTTCATTTCCACCCTCAGGAACAATAGAAATTTTAAACCCATTACTGATAGTTCTTCCCAACAACTTGTACAAAGTTCCATTCTAAACTACCCTCATCAACACCACTGCTCCTTGAACCATTTTGCAAGTTTCCTTTTCAAATATAGTATGTGCATATGCATCACTCATTTTACTTATAGATATCAATTTTCTATCCATGTTTCCTTTTCAAATATAGTATGTGCATTTGCATCACTCATCTTACTTACATATATCAAGTTTGTATCTAGCTTTGGAATGTGCAAAACCCGAGAGAGTGTTCTAATCCTTCCATCCTTGAGCATCAACTTGAGTTTTCCTCATCCTATGATTATGGATGTCAATTCATCCCCTAAGAAAATGACATCTCCATTATACTTTTAATATTCAAAAAACCACTCCCTATGGGGAGTCATATGAAAAGAAGCACATGAATCAATCACCCATACATCATGATCTACATGTGTTCTTGAAAAAGCCAAGTACATATCCCCTCCCTCATTTTATGAGGTCTTCCCTTCTATGGAAGGAACATCATTAGATCCCTTCCCTCTCTCAACACTTTTAGATCTAAGGAACATCATTAGATCCCTTCCCTCTCTCAACACTTTTAGATCTACAATTCTTATTGTAATGTCCAATATTACCACATTTCCATCATTTACTTAAGGATTTTCCTAGATATTTAGATCTACCTCTAGATTTAAATCTCCCATGTGAGGACTTATTTTTATTTCTATCCAGGGAACAAATTCCTCTTACAGATAAGGCATCCATGCTTTGAATATCCATGGTTTTCCTCCTCATTTCCTCTAATAACAAGGATGGAACCACATCATCAAAATTTTATGTGGTTGCATTACTCCCGATAGCTACAACCAAACTATCCCATGAATCTGACAAAGAACACAATAAACTAATGCACTTATATCTTCATCATAAATTTCAATTTCAACAAACAATATCTAAATTACCACAATATTGAAGGCATTTAGATGCTATATCACCAAGTCTCCATCATTCATCCTCAAAAGTTATAAATTCTTCCAAAGGAAAATTTTGTTTACTAGGGACTTAGACTGAGATAAAGCTCCTTATCCCATAACACCTTGGTTGTAGCTTCTCTCGAGACATTCAGTAACACTTATCCCATAACACCTTGGTTGTAGCTTCTCTCGAGACATTCAGTAACACTAAATCTAAAAGACACAACTAGTTTTTTCTCTTTTCCTTCCTATTCAACTTTGTCCACTCTTCCATCGACATACTTGTTGGTGCAGTACCGAGATCCACACCGACCCACTACTCTCTGTTTACCAAAATATCCTCCATATTCAAATTCCGAAGCTCAAATATTTTCACATTAAATTTCTTGATCTCTATTTTAGAACTACTCACCATAGGAATCACCATTGTGGAGCTCCTACTGAAACTAGGTTTATCACAAACCTAAGATAATCGAACCCTTAACAACAAAGGCATCCCCTGAAGCCAATAACTGCTCTAATACCAAATGTAAGTTTGAAACCTTTATAGTATAGCAATGCAAACATAGATTATTTATAAAATAGAAAGAAAAAAATATAAAAAGAATATAACATATACCCACAACTTAGGGGATTGAACATCATTAGGGAAGGAGCATAAGGTGCTAAGGCCCTATTTGAATATACTCAAGATTAAACTTCATGTATAAATCCTAAAACAAGCACACAAGAACTCTATAGGGGATCGTTAGACTCTATGGGTGATCTTTGATACCATTTGTATATTTTTCATAATAGACATAGGTATTGGGGCCTATAACATGGACATGGGAGGAGAATAAGGAACTTAGGCCCAAAACGAAGCTTCTCGAGCTTAAGGGCCATGAACTAGGACTCAAACAACCACACTAATCCTTTCTAAGTTTGGCCTCTAGGTGGGATATGGATTCCATTAAGAGTTTTCATAAAACATATGGGAGTTAGGGCTTGTAGCATGGTTGAGGGAGGAAAACAAGGGCCTCATTCCCTAAATAGATTTTATCAGGCTCAATGGCCATGAACAAGGATTACGACTGTGAATATGGACATTATTAGTATGTTTTTCACAATAATATTGGGACTCAGGACCTGTATCATGGTCAAGGAAGAAAAATAAGAGCCTTAGGCCCTAAACAAACATTGTTGGGATTAATGGTCATGAACAAAGATATCATAGGCACTAGGCATAAAGGTTATCTTGTATGATACCATGGGAATTGTGCAAAGGGTCAAGAGTAATATGATATTGGGAATTTTATTCACAATAGCATGTGCACGTTCTAGGAACACCCATGCGCTTTAGAATGCATGTGAATTCCTTAAATTCAAAATTTCCTTGAGAGGATTAAGAATTCCAAATTACATGTTTATTGAATTGGTTTCTTTAGATTTAGTTTATGTATGAAAACCCTAGAGGTTTGGACCATAAAAACAACAAAACCTCCCTTTTTTTGAATTGCTCTTAATATCTCCATTTTTCATGTTATTTTAAATAGAGTATACAAGTCCATAGATCCAATAAAATTGCACATACATATCAATCCAACTATGTAGATTCCAAATATATAACTTTTTAAAAATAATATTAAAATAACTTTTTAATATATAAATTATACTTTGCACTTGTATAGATTAAGATCTAAAATCCCCAAAAAATTGTTTGACGATGTTAAGACCCTCAAACCCTACTTGACCTCATAATTTCAAAGCTATAATGAATTTCTTAAATTTTTTAAAAATATAAAATTAACATTAACATTTTTGAAAAAATAGTCATGCACAAGAACAAAGCATTCATGTACATTTGTACAAACTATTTTAAGGAAATTCCATCATTTTGGTACTCAACATTTGCACTAATTGGAACATGTGCATTATATTTTGTAGTAAGAGTAACATATGCATTATATTTTACACTAAGAGTAACATACTTCTTTTAGAAAACAAAAATCAATTTCACATAGTCATAAATAAAACTGTAAATAAAAATTATACATTTCTAAAGCTTATTGGATTTCCTACATTTCATCTTCTTACACCATATTTAAATTCATTGTGAAAGTACCCCAAATCATTCCTCCAAGACAAAATATTATTGTTTTTCCCTATTTACATTGCCACTAACACATCATAAGAGATCATAATTACTATGCACTCACCCATATATCTACAACTACTATCTCTAATTTAACTCAACTTATCATGCTCCATTGACTTTTAGTGATACCTAATCTTCATTTGGAGGAAACCACACCAAGTGCATTGTGAGAGTTTTCCTTTCTACAAATTCATCATTGTTCAACTAATAGATTAATAATTTTAGTTTTTCCTTTTTAAACCTCAATAATGTTCAAGATGTTTGTTTTTGTTTTTTTAAGGAAGCATAATCTATCATAACTTATTTGTTAATTTGTAGTAAGGACAATTATCATTTATTGTGCTAATTCATCACTCTTATTCAAGAAAGACCACACTATCTAAAATAATTTCTTTATGATTTGTAAATAGATATACTTATGGATGATTATCTTATTACATTTAAAAAACAATTTAAAATTTTAATATAAAATCAAAAAACAATTTTAATGGAAATAATATTTATGAATATATATAATTAATTTATAAAATAAAATAATAAAATACATTATTAAAATAATTTAAATTAATTTATACACACACACATATATATATATATATATAGAAAAGTTAAATATATGAAAAATGCAAACCATTTTTCAATTCTTTACATTATAAAAAGGTTTGCATTATTAATTTGATAAATCCTTACTTAACCTGGATTTTTCAACATAAAAATTGCTCTTTATATTAGTAAATATAAATATATGCACCTTACATCAACTTCATCATAGATCTTGCTGGGCAAACCTGCCTCTATTTCTAAACATAAACCATAGCCCTTACAATAAGAAAGTACTAATAGAAACCTCTACTCTGGAGCTTTTTAAAAGCACAAAATACATAGCATCCTGTAAAGCATGAGACATAGGTGTCTTGTGAAGGGAAAAGACCCAACATAAAACTCCGAAAAAGAGCTAAGTTACCAGCCAACCACAAAGAAACAATTATATCTTGGGGTTGTCCTCCAGGATCTCCAAAGATCGAGAAAACCAAAAATGACAGGCTAAGGAGTTAAAAAAGATTGGAGAGGGTGGGTCCCTCATTTCCATCTACCCACCAACTGTATTCTATCTTTCCTTTGGTATTTGATAGTGCCTTTTTCGAAAGAAAATCTGCTTCCATATTTAGTTCCCTGTATACATGAGTGAAGTGGATCTCTCTAAAATAATTTTTAAGCATTTTAATTATGTCCATCCATCCCATCAAAGATGCGATCTAAAGCTTGCCTCTATCCTTCAACCACTCAATAATAATCTTTGAATCACCAATTACTTGGCATACATCAATGTTCAAGCGCACCGCTAAGATAAGAGTCGCCCATGCTCCCAACAATTCCTCCCTCGTATTTTTCCTTGGGCCACAACTGAAGGTCCACTTATACACTGAGTTTTCACTAGTATTTATTAGGCCCCCTACCCCACACCTAAGATCACTTAAATGCACAACCCCATCTAACCATCTCACTATAGGAGTAATGAAACATGGGTTTTAAAAAATGCAGGCTTTGGATTTCTTTGCAAATGGCTCAGAAGGAAGAAGGGATTTAACTTTTGAAACAATAGAGAAAGTCGATAGTTTGCTTCCCTTGAAAATAAGTTTATTTCTCTCAAACCATACAAACTAGTAGGTAATGGATGGAAGCGTACTGAAGGAAACCTATTTTTTATGTCAATTTTCAAAGCATCCACATAAAGTACTACCTTCCTAAGAAGTCATAATGTTAAAGTCCTTAGAAATCTTGTTCCATACATCCTGACAGAAGCTGCAAGAAACAAATAGGTTGTACACAGATTCAACCTCTTTGGTACACAAGTGATAGATATTTGGGCCTTGCCAACCCTTTCTTTGCAGAGTGTCCCAGGTAAGGATTCTATTCTCAATGGATAACCAAGTAAAGAGTTTTATCTTTTGCGCCAAATCTCACTTCCACATATGTCTTCTCCATCCCAAGATATATATTTTTTACATTAATGCTTCCCAATCTATCTCCTCCAGTCCAGATGAACACGTCTTCTTTATTTTGTAACTGTATCCCTGCTTCACTAAGGTTCTTGCAGAATGCTTCCCATTCCTTTGCAAGGTTCCCACTTAGACCAAGCTCCTCACAAGTTTTCCAAAATTCAAAAAGTATACCCGACCTACTATCTCCAAAATCCTGATAGAGATAAACCACATGTTTTGTTTTTAATTCAGTTAAGAGTTGACAAAAAAAAGAAAGAAGCCTCCCCAAGCACAGGATGTTGTCCAAACCAATTTGCACCAAGTGACTTAACCTGAATTTACACTCAATGATAACATGTAATCTCATAAATTTAATGGTTGATAACACATTTTCTAATAAAATTAATTCTCAAATACACTTTATTGTATAAAACAATATAGATATGTATTTTATAAAACAATAGAGATAATATGGATAGAAAAACCTGAATTTAAACCAACTAATAACATGTAATGTCATAAATTTAATGGTTAATAACACATTTTCAAAAGAAATTAGTCCTTCCTCGAATACACTTTATTTTATAGAACAACATGGATAGAAAAATCGAGTAGGTATTTAATACATAATTCTAATTTATAACGTACGAGACTTAAAATTTAAGTTAACCTATGGAAGAAAAAGGAAAAAAAAAATCAATATAATAATTATTTTATGATCTCTTTTGTTTGGTAAGTTAGAGGATTATTATTATTATAATAGGTTTTCATATTGTGATTAGCTAGTTCCTACCTCTGCCTAATTTGAGAAGCATCTTCATAATTATAGAAGCATAAGCAATTTTTAGGACGCCACTTGAATCTGTGTTTTGGATCGAGTTAATGTTTCATCATTGTTTTATTAGAGGCAACAACAACCTAGAGCAACCCCCTTAAGGAACAATGACCGCATCAGGAGAAAGAGAGTTAAAAGTTATACACATAATTAACTATTTCCTTCGGGTAAACTTGGACAGACAAACATATAAGTATGTTATGTAAATTGGCTAGTGAATAGCTATATATTGTTTAAAGAAATCAACAAACCTCTTTGAAGTGATTGAACTAATTTATACTCATTTAAAAAAGTGTGGATAGGCATAGGTCCAAATCTGTACATGCTAGATAGTTTTATAACTTCAATATTTAATTTCTTAATGAGAAAGATTCTTAGATGCAGATTATATTAGGCATGTAAGTTTATTAAACCTTCATCAAATATCTATATTAGGCATGTAAGTTTATTAAGCCTTCATCAAAGATTCTTAGATGCAGATTATATTAGGCATGTAAGTTTATTAAACCTTCATCAAATATCTATGTATATAGCTTAAAACGATTCAAGGTACATTATGTACAAGAATTACAACGTACAACTAGTCATCCTAAGAACACAAACTATATGAGAAGGATGGAATCTGCCATTGATTTCTCTACTTATTTTAATATATATATTATGTACAAGAAATATAGAAGACAATAGCCAACCGCAATCAAAATTTAGACGAATTATAATATAATTGTTGTCTGTTTGTGAGTTTTTGATACCGACATATTCATAAAATAAGTGCTTCCCCTCTACTCCATGGGAGACATAACATTTCATATAATCTTAATGAATAAAAATCCTAAACAAGAGTGGATGATTTTGATTTGTGAGTTCAGGTGCAGGACCGATCTCTGCATCAAAACTAGGAGCATAAAACACCACAATAGACATTCTGGACCTGCAACTATTTGTGACTACTTGATGTTCTATGCTCTTGTGGCATGTGGACTCAGACCGAAAACAAGATCTAGTCTGGGGAACTTAGAATAGTAATTCATGCTCATTTTTTGGTATGGCTTTCCAAACTTATTTTGAAAGAAATCGGGATTTAACTCTAATTTCTTAGCAATTAAACTCAACAACTTATCAACAAGTCTTTATGTTTCACAAGAGAATTAGTAAAAACAACATGTCTGAATCATCTTCCTTAATCACTACAATCAGTTGTAACTTTGAATGAATGTGTTAGGGAGACTTACTTAATTGTACCATCAACATAAATCAAGTGAATATTCCATGTACCACAACATTTTCTCCATAACAAATTTACAAGTAAATGATCCAATAAATGCATCTTTTAGAAAGTTGATGATATTAACAAGATCATTCATAAACCATTTGAGAATATCATTATTATAGAACTATGAAACCATGTGAAAATTCCATAATTTATGCTCTTTCTATATCATCAAACATTATATGAGATCCCAAGACAAAAAAACTCGGTCTCTCTTTGATGCCACATAAATTTTATAGCGTATGGTCTAAAATTATGATGAATTTTAAGCCATCTACTATGTCACCAAAATGCAATGTGAACTAAATTTTTCCTATCTGGTTCCATTTTCTAACGGTCCTTTTGCAAAGATAGAATATTATGTTGATAGTATCAATGAACACCAAGGAATGAATGACTGTTAGCAAAGACTTATATAAGATAGGGTTCTCACTCAAGATAGTAATTACTTGCAAGCTGCAACACATATACATGCCAATCAATTTGTAGATTTCACAAAGGATGTGGAAAAAATAATGTTCATGAAAAATAAAGTGCAACCATGTCTTACAAAAATACAATAGAGAGTGCTAATCTTGCAAAGACAACATAACAAATGCCAAAAGCTAAATTTACATACATTTTGTCGAAGAGTCAAGATGCAAATGATAAATCCCAATGCAAAAATTATTTTCAAACATTTATTTTCCTCTAATTGAGATATACTCATACTTTAGTGGTCTGTCTAAGAATTGATTGGGTTCTTTCAAACAAAGTATCTCTTTAACACAACAATACTAGAGAAAAACAATTACACTTAGAAATTCAAAGCAATCAAAGCTCTCAATTCACATTTTGAGAAAAATTGCTCAAAGTTGTAACTATACATAATGTTATCCTACATCCTCTCTATGATATATTTCTACTTTGTATAGAACTCAACATCCATATTCCATGACCTACGTATACATCCTAGATTTGATTTTTATTAACACTTTCTTGTTGAATTTACAAAGCACTGGTATGCATTTTCATAGATGGAATTTATATTTCCAGCATTACATATAAAGCTTATCGAAGTATCTTGGTGGTATAATATTATGGTTTTTACGTTAAAATATCATAACTCTCTTGATAGTAACAATTATTTGTAAGTTATATTATGACTCTATCATTATGATTTTTACAGTAAAAGATCAAATGTGAGTAAAAAAATATCTATCATTATGATTTTTACGGTAAAAGATCAAGTGTGAGTAAAAAAATATTTGTGAGGGTATTGTAGATTTGAATTTTTACCATGGCTGCAAGGATAAGAACAAGATTGTGAGCTATGGTTTTTTACGTGTCTCACATAATTTGTAACTCTCTTGACTAGGAATAATTGTGCCACCTTTTTTAATACTGGAATTCCTTTCATAAAGCTTTACTTCACTTTTCGAAGGCCAATTTCTTAAGTGGTATCAAAGTTTTTAAATTTAAAATACAAAAGGTATCTCGTTTTTGTAGCTGGGCATGTGAACCATATATTATATATTCAAATTTGTTTAATGTCGAACATGCATAACATCCAACGTGGAAACCTTCGTTGGCGTGAGAGTCGACATTGCAGGATTAAAATAAGATTAATACTAATAGTAGGATTAAAATAACATTAATTATTGTTAAAGAAATTGTCTTAAAATATGTGCACGTTGTGTTCAGTGAATATGAAACGAAGGTAAGCTTTGAACATACCCGTGAGCACGACAATTACATGGCAAAAAATTAAAAACGTGGACATAAAGTTTTCCCTGTAGTTTTCCATAACTAATTCATTTTTTTATGTGGAGACAAGCATCTTCCATGTCCTTCGCCACTCTAAGAGTTTGAATAAGATTCACCTCATAAGTAATAATTATATGGATCCTTGCAACTTTCTCATCATAATCTATCAACCCAGATAATATATATGATTTTAATACATCCAAATCTCTAATCTATCAACCCAGCTTAAATTCTTTAAGTAAAATTATATTACAATGGGTCAAAAAACTATTGACCAAAACGACACAAAAGCGAACCAAAAACAACTCAATGTTTTTTTTAAGGACTCCACTCCTGAAGCCCCGACACAACATACAACACTTGTGGCTAATCATGCAAAGAATATAACATATACCCACAACTTAGGGGATTGAACATCATTAGGGAAGGAACATAAGGTGCTAAGGCCCTATTTGAATATACTCAATATTAAGCTTCATGTATAAATCCTCAAACAAGCACGTAAGAACTCTATAGGGGATCTTTGGCCTCTATGGGTGATATTTGATACCATTTGTATATTTTGAATAATAAACATGGGCATTGGTGCCTATAGCATGGCCAAGGGAGGAAAATAAGGAACTTAGGCCCAAAAAGAAGCTTCTCGAGCTTAAGGGCAATGAACTAGGACTCAAACAACCACACTAATCCTTTCTAAGTTTGATCTCTAGGTGGGATATGGATTCCATCAAGAGTTTTCATAAAACATATGGGAGTTAGGGCTTCTAGCATGGTTGAGGGAGGAAAACAAGGGCCCCATTCTCTAAATAGATTTTATCATGTTCAATGGCCATGAACAAGGCCTACGAAGGTGAATATGGACATTATTAGTATGTTTTTCACAATAATATTGGGACTCGGGGCCTGTACCATGGTCAAGGAAGGAAAATAAGAGCCTTAGGCCCTAAACAAACATTGTCTGGATTAATGGTCATGAACAAAGATATCATAGGCACTAGGCATAAAGGGTATCTTCTATGATACCATGGGAATTGTGCAAAGGGTCAAGAGTAATGTGATATTGGGAATTTTATTCACAGTAGCACGTGCACGTTCTAGGAATGCCAGTGCGCTTTAGAATGCATGTGCATTCCTTAAATTCAAAATTTCCTTGACAGGATTAAGAATTCCAAATTACATGTTTATTGAATTGGTTTCTTTAGATTTAGTTTATATATGACAACCCTAGTGGTTTGGACCACAAAAACAACAAAACCTCCCTTTTTTTGAATTCCTCTTAATATCTCCATTTTTCATGTTATTTTAAATAGAGTATACAAGTCCATCGCAAATGAAATTGCACACACATATCTATGCTACTATGTAGATTCCAAATATATAACTTTTAAAAAATAATATTGTTTACCATATTTTATTTGTTTTTGTCTACACATACATATATATCTTTCATTCTTATTATAACCTTTCATTGCTTACCTATTTTTTTTTAAATTATACTTTGCACTTGTATAGATTAAGATCCACAATCCCCAAAAAGTTGTTTGACGATGTTAAGACGCTCAAACCCTACTTGATCTCATAATTTCAAAACTATAATGAATTTCTTAAATTTTTTAAAAATATAAAAGTAACATTAACATTTTTGAAAAAATAGTCATGCACAAGAACAAATCATTTATGTACAATCGTACAAACTATTTTAAGGAAATTCCATCATTTTGGAACTCAACATTTGCACTAACTAGAACATGTGCATTATATTTTGCAATAAGAGTAACATATGTATTATATTTTACACTAAGACTAACATACTACTTTTAGAAAAAAATTGAATTTCACAGTCATAAAAAAAATTGTAAATACAAATTATACATTTCTAAAGCTTATTGGATTTCCTACATTTCATCTTCTTAACGATGGTGCTTGGCTTCTCTTGGCTTGCAGAAAATGTGATGAACAAAAGCAGGAGCAAGGTATCAGGTTAGTTGTTGTCAAGGTGGAGATTGTTGAATATGCCAACGAATTTCCCAAATTTGGTAGATATGAGCAGATTTAGTGGAGCCTATTTTATAGTAGTTTTTTCAACCAAATCTGCCAATTTGGTATGAACGCACAAGTTTAGAATTAGTTGAGTAATGAATCTAAATCTGTTCATTATTGATGTAAGCCCGTAGAGGCAATAAGGGGAATTAGGGAAATGGTGTAATCAGGTGTGTGAGATGAGTGTGAGCCTGCTGTAATCTCCTTGATTTGAATAATAAGACAACTGATACCTATGCTTGGTGGACGTAGCCCAACGTTTGGGTGAACCACGTAAATTGTTGTGTTTCTTGTCTGCATATTATTGATTGTCTTATGTGATATTTGTGTTTCCACATTTGCAAATATAACAAATCCATACTTTTGGAAAAGGGGATAATCTTTCTCTCAGGAGTTCCCATGAGTAAATCCATACTTTTGGAAATGTCGATGACTTGAGATCATGACCTTGAAAATATTAACTCTCCATCATCTATGGGTATTTGTATATTCTCATCTACCATAGCTGAGGGGTAGGACTGCTTCCTTACCCTTCTCATGTTGATTTCAAGATCTACATATTAAAACTATCCTTTTGTTTTATACTTTCTAAGTCGAGTAAGCATATACTACACCCAAACCACCCAAATTCCCAATAACACTTATTTCTACTACAATTACCCTATGCTCAACTATGCAACTATTCTTTTTGAATCTTTAATGATTTAACAAGAAAATAAAAACACCATTTAGATTTTTTAACTACTACAAAATAAGAATGAAAACTACAACAATAAATACACGTAATGAACACAATATTTTTAATTTACCCTAGAAAATATTATGTAAAAAAACCCATCAAGAATACAAAGAATACAAAGTACAATACCTTCTTAATTTGTTGAGAGTACAAGGTAAACTTCAGAGATCAAAAAGCTCGTTACGAATCTATGAGACGCTATGCTTTACTGCATTCTCCTAGAACATGCTTTTTTTCTATGTTCTATTATCTTTCTACTCCTCTTGGATATTATTATTCTATGGAACATCGAATCACTACACTACTAGCTAAATCTTTTTTTTTTAACTAAAAATTTAACACTTTTTCTTGATCGTTAAAGTTTGTGTTTCTTTTGTCATAATATTTATATAATTCATTAAGAAAATATTTTTTTTAATAACTAAAATGTACATATTTAAAAATTCTAGTAATATGCCATTTTAAACCTAAGTTAAATTTTATTTTATTTTAGATGAATATTTTCATATAAAATATAAAAATTATTACATTAACATCTTGTTTAGGTGGCACACGTAAGTTTTCACCTATATGGACCTCAAATATATGATCTTGTTTACAAGGTTGTTGCAACTTGTGCAAATTTGTTGTGTGCTTCATTATATGCACCACCTTAGTGGTTTGGGTGGAGATATATAAACTTTTATATGTAATTTTCCAATTAAGCTCTTGTCATTAAAAAACATGGTCAATACAGGGCAAAAACATAAAGGGTTGGTGAGTGGTATGAAGGGTTTGTAAAGTCAAGAGGTCATGATTAGGGATGCCAATTGTTCCCCATCATCACAACCTTAATGATTATGAGTTATCATGTCATCGTTAGTGTTGTGTGATTTATAACACCTTCCACGTGTTTATCATGTATATGTTGACTAATAATCATAACAATATTATTAGTTGTGTTTTCATCTTCTCATATTATTTGTGTTTTCATATTTTATATCCTTAATTTATTTTGTTGTTATTACTTAAGTTACCATTTATATTTTGTATCCTTTTATTTTTATTACTTAAGTTATGATTGGGTATAAGTTTGACATGGTGTAAAAAAATTGATTGGGTATAAGTTATTACTTAAGTTATGATTGGGTATAAGTTTTACATGGTGTTTTTAATCATAATGGAAAAAAATTGAGTTGTTAGAGTATCTTGGCCTTAAATGAGAAAAAAATTGAGTTGTTAGAGTATCTTGGCCTTATATGAGGTTTGCAGTTAGTTTTAATTGATAAGTCAAATTCTTACACTTCAATTTCACCTAATCATTTTCTAAGTCGACAATTTCAACATTGTTCTTGACACAAAGTACATGAAGGCCATGCAATATTATGATGCATGTATGTAGGAAGGTGAATCATGTGCAAATATGAGATGTGTAATAACTTAATCCAAGTAAGATTGTCTCCACATTAATTTGTACTTTTTGTAGTTATTTGGAGACATCCCATTTTTCTTAGGAGCACAAAAATTCTTTGAGTACATAGAGATTATATTGTGTTTTTTTACTTTTTGTAGTTATTTGGAGACATCCCATTTTTCTTAGGAGCACAAAACTTTTTGTAGTTATTTGGAGACATCCCATTTTTCTTAGGAGCACAAAAATTCTTTGAGTACATAGAAATTATATTGTGTTTTTTTACTAGGAGTTGTAAATTTCATTTTTAGATAAGATGGTGTAAATTAATACTAAATGATAATATGATATAGTAATAAAGGATTATAATGTTTTATAGAATTGTAAATACATTTATGAGTAAAGGTTTTGGTATCCTTATCATAAGGTAATAATATAGTATTCGTTGAATATGTTGATTAGATATTAGTTTACATGATTAAAAATATGTTTAGTATTTAATCAAAGTTTTTAAATTATAGAAAATATTTTATTAATAAATTTTAATTATTTCTCATGCTAGGGGATTCCAAGGATTGAGGCCTTATTGCATAAGTAAAGACAACTTCTATTAATAGTTTGTCCTATTCACATGGTGTTTGGTTTGTCGACTAATGTGATATCACTCATATTGCTTGCATGCATTCCACTTGTATCCATCAATATCTACCCCACCCTCATCTAAACCTAATACCATGTGTGTTATTCAATGCCTAGAAAATAATCTCATCCTAGAATAGGCTTGTGAAATCATGGCTACCCATGGAATGCAAAAGAAATAGAGATTTTATACCTACCAAAGAGAAAATAACTATTTGTTGGGATTACATTTCTCAGTGAACAAAATCATTTCTAAAAGTAGTTAAATAGTGAAGCACTACTACTAATTGAGTATAGATAAATTCATTGCTTTGTGAAGTTTGAACTCAAATTAAATTCTAGAGTGATTTCATCAAATATCTCCATGGAATCCACTTCCATACAAAGACTCTCTCCTCTACCCAAAGTTCACTCTTCAACTTCTTGCAATACCAATCCACATGCTAGATGTGAGAAACATTCTAATTATTTTATTGATTAAAATGCTCATCATAATATATGACCAAGTACATTCAACCCAATAGCCCGAACATGGCATATTGAGGAGCTTCATTATAATCGTTGGTGTAAAGTTTTAGTAAGTGCCTCAACTCTAAA
>CBVK0101013954.1:0-14845 GCA_900067695.1 Picea abies
GGTCATTTGGTTGCGTCATTCACCCATTTCCATGTGACACATGTCACCCTATCATGACATGTCAACGATATGACATCTGGACGCCATGTCAAATTCAGAAGATCGTCCTTCGAGGGGATTTTCCAAGCATAACATTCAAAATCTCCCGAACTCCAAAATGTCGAAGTGACGAGAGACTGCCACGTCACTTCGAGAGAAAGTCACTTTGGGAGATATCCATGCTCCATGTTCAAAATCTCCCGAGCTCTAAGAAATTTGCACCATCGCTAAGTATGGATAGGGAGGTTCTAATATGGTATATAGATGGAAAATTTAGTAGGGGTGCTAAAATAGCAGGGTTACCTAAATCGCATATTGCAACACGATCGATGGTCACAATTCATTGCGAGGATGAAAAATGCTCGAACGTTAATTTTCCAGAGCGGTCCCACAATTGAAACCATGGTATAGATTATGAGGTATGTGACAACTTGTGGTGGATTGTGGTGGTTAGAGTGGTTTGGACCCAAACCACCCTCAACAACTTCCGCAATCATGTGCTTATACGACGACAAGTCACCACGTCACTCCAAGAGTTTTTTCATGCTGCACATCTAGTTGGCTCCAGTGGACTCCAATAGCGTGTGTGCACACCATGATTAATGCAGAAATCATCTCTGTTACTTCGAATCAATTTCTTCCACAATTACAGTTCATCCACCACATGCATCAGTTCAATCACAGAGACAGTAGCAATTTTTAGTTAATCAATTCCATAACCATTTTAGATTAAATTAATAAGTGGTCTTCTACGTGTGATAAGAACCACTCTTTTTTATTAAGTCAAGTGTGAAGTATACATTGTTGTACTCCAACCGTGTTTTAGTCGAGTTAATTAGTCATTCTACAATTTTTAATGTAGAATTAAGTCTCAGTCCCAAATGGACGAGAGCTCTGCAACTCTGATAAATATGCGGTTTTTGTATGTGAGCTAGGTCGATGGTTTTTACAAATACCCTCATTTTTGGAATTGTAATGAACTATTTTGGAGCTACCTTAATTGAGAAGTCTTGTTTAGGACCGGAGACAAGTTTTTGTTTTAATCAAAAGTGTGTGTGATTGGATCATAAGGAGGAATTACTTCTGAATTTATCTTATGAATGGATGTTGTAATGAGTAAGAGTTTCTGAATCTATTGATAAGTTATCTGATTCATTATTTTTATAATTCTTGCCTCTAATAATGTAAACAAATCGTTGTGTTAATGTGTGATGGGTGATCAGAGCTAAGGAAACTATTTTTCTTGCCATAATTATTATTGCATGTATGTTCTCTTTTGATAAATTGTATCTCAGTCAGTAATTAAAATGCCAACAAGTTGATGTATTAGTACTAGTCTTGTCATAGGTGTAAGAATCATTGTTTGCATGCTTGAGCACAAGGGTTATCCCAGGCTCAACCTTCTTCAAGTCAAGCAATTTCCCCTTTGTTACCCAGTTGGTTTATAGCAACATTTATCTTGTATCGGTCCCACCTATAAGAGAAAATACAAAAAAGAGAGCGTTCAAACTAAATGATTCACAAGAAGACATCATGTCAATCACTACGTAAAGCCCATCGATCAATTGCCCGGATCACAAGATCTGAAGAACCATTCCACCATTAAACGTTGTAGAGTCTAATTGGGCCTCAATGGCGGGTTTGGTTCCTACTTTTGAGTTAAATGGATCTAGGACCCCTCAAAATAATTGGCACTAGAAGGAGGACCTGAAGAATGAATGGATGGAAATATTTTTTACAAAAATTTCACACAGCCTGTAGATTCAAAACAACCCACATGCATGGCTAGTCATTCTCAAGAAAACCCACACACACTAAGTACTCCTAAAACGAGTAACTTACCCCAACAAGAGGAATAATATATATTCCCTGAGATACCTTCGGTCTTCCTAACAAAGAGTTGAACGATTTTAGAAGAATCACAAGAGCTTACGCCCGACATATCGGAGCACTGCCCTTAGCTCCATTACTTTCTCATAGAAAAAAAGTAAACAGACTGATGGTTGATAACCCCAACCAGGTTTTTGTGAACACAGTAGAAGAACTGATAGATTTCTCCCTCATTGAAATTGAATATCCTCTTAATCTAATCCCTGAAACACTAGCCGAAAACTGCTCTGAGCCCAACGATTTTTCGGACGAGGAAGGGTTTAACTCAAAACGCCTAGTTTCGGGATCGGACGACATGGAAGATAACAATGATCATAATGAAGAAAGGGGAAAACCACCTCAGAATAATCAACCTTCCTCGACATACAGAAAAGTTACTCCCTAAATTTGACCTTGAAACCTTAGGATTCTCGGAAGACCATATCAAAAAATTCATACTATCTATAAGACTAATGAATGTCCAACATGAAGACGTAGTATGAAATATTTTCCCCTATACTTTTGAGAATTCGGCCTCTACATGTTATTTTAACTTACCTGTCAGATCCATAACCAGTTCGATGAAGTTTCAAAAGGATTTTCTAGATAAATTTGCAGAAGAAACCACTACAGGAGCTTTGATGTCCGAGTTGTTCACTGCCACCATGAGTTCAAAGGAGAAGGTTAAATACTTTAATCAAAGTTTCACCACTATCCTAAGCAAATTTCAAGCCAAAGATAAACCCACTAAGGAGTTGCAAATCGAAGTATATGCTAATGTTCTCCCAACTTCTATTTCCATGTTTGTGAAGAGGGTTGACAAAGAAATATTAGCTGAGAATTTTGAAGAAGCCAAAACAATAGAATTTAAAATGAAGGGATGTAAAGAAGGCCAGGTCTCACTAGTTAAGAAGCAAGTTCAACCTCCTCCTAGGAGAGGACTCCTTTTGACTAGACCCCCAAGGAAACAAACAGAACAAGGTCCCAAAAAGGGGAGTGGAGACATAGAAGACCTACAACGCATGGTTAATAAATTGTCAAACAAAATCATATACATGAAAAGAAGTGTAGGGGAAGGAAACCTAGGCTAGAGGCCCTATAAACCCTTTTTTAAAAGAAATCCATCGTTCAAAGTGATTGAACCCCCCCCCCATCCAACTTAAACATCGATCTGGGGAATGTAGAATCCAACTCTTTATATACCTATCACCAAGAGAAACACTTTGAAAGAGACTTCCCACAATGGGTGCATGGCATGAATTTGATGGCCAACCAGCTTCTAGATGAAGTTTCCCTAACTGAACAATCAAGCATCTCATCTATGAATATTTCCAACCAGGAAGAGGTTGATACACTAGAAGAAACAACCATGTTGATATGGGACCCTGACCTAAAAATGACTTCCAATGATCTATTTGAGGTTCAAGAACCACCTGTAGAGGTCTTGGCTGTGAAAACACGAAGTAGGGGTCGACCTGTCTCAAAGGACCTTACTACGGCCCAAAATTCAGGAGGAAATCCAACATGTGATCACCCTAAAGCACCTTTTGTCCCCCTAAGAAATCCTATAAACATCCATACACGATAATCTTCCAAGATAGACTACAACATAGTAGAAGATTTGAAAAAGTTGAAGGAAAATATATTGGTCATGGACATGTGTAGAATCCCTTAACAAAAGGACTTTTTGTTACTAGCATTGAAATTAGTAGAAAATCCTACAACAAGCACTGAACAAGAAGAAACTCCAAATCCTGTAGATCTAAGAAATAAAGCAACTGTGAATGCTTGCTCTGAAGATAAGAAAGGAAATCCTTTTGTCCCACCATTCCTTCTGACATTGGAATTTTTCAACAGAAGCCTTCATAATTGTTTGGTTGACTTAGGAGAATCCTTGAATCTTATGCCACCGTCTATATCCAAGAAGCTAAATGCAACTCCTCTCGAAAGTGATAAACATGTGATACAACTAGACATAACCCGAGTGAGAGTTATAGGAGAAATCAAATATGTCATGATTAGGATGGCGACTCACTCGAAATTTGTCCAGGTAATTTACATCATTGTAGTAGATATCCCAGAAGCTTATAGATTTCTACTTAGTCTAGATTGGTCTAAGATTTTAAATGGATACTTTAGTACAGACTGGGCTCACCTCTGGCTTCCACTAAAGGGACACACGGATATGATTAGGATTGATAGGGAAAGATATCTAAAACATACTTTCAATGACCTAGAATCCCTCAACAAACCTTCTTCTACAGATTTCCCCGTGCTAGGAAACTACTCATGTGACTCCCATTTCGAGAATTTCTCCCCCATATCATATGATGTTCCTCTTACTCAAAACTATGAAATGGATTTTCAAGAAAATTTACCGACAACATCGAAAGAAACCCTCTTCTGTCAAGAGCCTCAATTGGAAACCACAAAGCAAATAGGTGGAGAAGAAGAAGTTTGTATGCAAAGAGAAACTGATGGTTTCCACTCACAAATTTGGACCTTATACTTTGATGGATCTAAATCACAAGAAGGGTCAATATTAGGGTGTATCCTTATTGACCCCAAAGGTGAACGAAATTTCTTGTCCTGCAGACTAGAATTTGAGTGCACAAACAACAACGTCATGTATGAAGCTCTAGTACAAGGGTTAAAGAAAGCCATAGACTTAAACGTTAAGTAAATGGATCTATTTGGAGATTCTAAAATCATCGTTAGACAAGTAAAGAACACTATACATTACAACTCTCCCCACCTGAGGAATTATCAACAGGAAATGCACAGACTAGTAGAATATTTTGAAGACTTCAACATTACAGTGATCCCTAGAACAAATAACACTCTCGCTGATTCTCTGTCCATTGCTGCCTCAAGGTTATCCACTCTAGAAGACTATGAAGCCTCCCGATTCACTGTGGAGCTACTCTACAAACCATAGGTGCCCAACAATATTTCTAATCGGAAGGTCTTTGAAGGAGATGAATAGATCATAAAAGTTTTGACCAATCAAGATAATTTTAAAGACTTGGCCATTGATGATGAAGTATTTCAGGAGCAATTAACAAAACCGATCATCATATAGATCAACCGACCGACAAACCAAGGTCTCACATGTACTGAAAGGGTTAGCTAATTTAGAAAACCTTTTTGACTTAAGAGAAAGATTCAAAGTGTCAACTAACACAAAGACGGGGAGTTCATGTCCCATGCACGAAACTATAAATCTAGGAACCCTAGAAAACCCCAAGAATATAAATCTCGTCAAGACAATATCTAAAGAGGAAAGGAAGGCCTATCCCAAACTTTTTAGGTAATATCAAGATGTCTTTTCATGGTCTTACTGAGATTTGAAAACTTATGACACTTGTATCATTCAACACACAATCCTATTAAAACCCAGAGTGAAACCTTTCCAACAGAAGATCCGGAAGTACCACCCATCCCTGGAGCCTCTCATGTGTCAGGAGTTAAAGAAACTACTATATGCCAATATTATCTTCTAGGTTATACACTCTGCATGGGTAGCAAATTTGGTTCCTGTGAGGAAAACATCTAGGGAGATCCACTTATGTGTAGATGTCAGAAACCTCAACAGAGCTTTAGAAAAGGAAAACTACCCAGTCCCACCAATGGAGCAACTCTTGCAGACTGTGTCTGGCTCTGATATTTTTTCCTTGTTGGACGGTTTTTCAGGTTACAACCAAGTTCTAGTTTTAGAGGAAGACCGTTTGAACACTACCTTCTGAACCAAGTGGGGAAACTTAGCTTATAAACGCATGCCATTTGGGTTGACCAATGCAGGGGAAACCTTCCAGAGGGCCATGGATGTAGCATTTTGGGTACTAATCAACAAGTTTGCAGTAGTCTATTTGGACGACGTGACTGTGTATTCAAAGAACAAAGAAGATCGCATCCAACATTTAACCCAGATTTTCGAAAGGTGTAGGAAATACGGTATATCCTTAAACCCTAAGAAAACTATTTTTGGTGTCAAGGAAGTTAATTTTTTAGGCCACATTATATCTCAAGCAGGCATTCGCATAGACCTAGAATGGATAAGGGCTATAGCTAAGCTTCCATTACCCCACAACAAAAAGGATATGCAATTTTTCTTCGGGAAAATCAATTTTGTGAGGAAATTCACCCCAGATTTCGTTGAAACTATCAAACCCTTACAAAAAATGATCCGTAAAGATGTCGAATTTAAGTGGGATGATGAAAGAAAAGGTGTTTTCAGCAATATTAATACTTCAATATCCCAATCCCCAGTGTTGTGAAGTCCCTATTTTAGCAAAGATTCCTTCCTCTATACTTTTTCCTCCGACCATTTGTTAGCTGCAGTACTGACTCAGAAGGATGATGACAACAATAAGGCCCCAATATAATTTATGAGAACTAATCTCCAAGGGGCCAAACTAAATTACCCTGCTATAGACAAGCAGGCTTATGCAGTATACAAGGCAATGAAACACTTTAGATCTTACATCCTAAAAAACCATACCAAAGTCTTTGTGCCTCACCCTGTGGTCTGATCTCTATTCACTCAATATGAGATGGGGGAAAGAAGAGGAAACTGGATGGCAGTAGTCCAAGAATTTGATCTCGATATAAAACCTGTTAAATTGTTTAAGGGACAAGGGTTATGCAAAATGGAAGTTGAAGCCTAGGACCAAGTAAATGGAGGCCCCGGGTGGGAGAATGAATTGGCCTTATGGTGTGGTGAAGCTTTATACATCTCCCCAGGGCAAGGGTCTTGGTATGAGAAATTGACTTATCTCTTACATTATGGGACTTTCCCAGAAAAATTGAATCTCAGGGAAAGGAGAGCCCTCAGGTTAAAATCAACACAATATCGCCTCATCAATTAGATGCTCTTCCATGTTAATTTTGATGGGGTACCTTTAAGATGTCTCCAACGTGAAGATGCAGACAAAATTCTGAAGGAGCTCCATGACAGTCCCGTTGGTGGACATTTCACGGGAAACACCACCGCTCACAAAATACTGAGAGTTGGCTATTATTGGCCTACTCTGTTAAGGGATTCTCACACATACGCTAGAAATTGTAAAACTTGCCAAATAAGTGCAGGGAGGGAAAAGAGAGTATCTGTCCCACTCTAACTTGTGGCCATTACTAGGCCATTTGAGTAATGGGGGTTAGATATCATAGGAGAAATTACACCAAGTTCCTCAAAACAACATAGATACATAATGACTTCCACAGACTATTTCATGAAATGGGCAGAGGCCTTCCCTTTGACTCATGTGAATAAAAAGGTGGTGATACAATTCATAGAGAAACAACTGATCACCAGGTTCGGGATGCCTTTTGTCCTTGTGTTTGATAATGCAGCTTAATTTTCTTCCACCTTATTAATATAGTTTTCTCTAGAAAAAGGAATCATAATTAGATACTCTGCAAACTATTATCCACAGGGGAATGGAGTGGTAGAATCAACCAATAAGAACCTAGTTAGGATATTAAAGAAAATAGTTGCAGACAACTAGAGGAATTGGCACAGATCACTCCATAACGCCTTGTGCGCTGATAGAGTAACACCCAAGGAATCCATAGGAAATTCCCCATACTTTCTGGTATAGAGACAGGAATCCATTCTCCCGAACAGATTATATCTTCCATCTCTTCAGCTTGCTCAGGACTCTAGAGGATAACCCTCATCAGTTATACAACAAAGAATTGATACCCTCCTCATGTTGGAAAAGGAAAGAGAGAAATAAGATTAAAAATTCATAGCTCATCAACAAATAGTTAAAAGATGGTTTGATAAACATAAGGCCAAAGAGAATAATTTTGAAGTAGGAGACGTAGTCCTAAAATGGGTCAGAGAAAATGAGCCAAAGGGAAAACATTCTAAGTTTTAGAATCTGTGGCTCCGACCTTTCAAGGTATCCGAGAAAATTGGGGTAGGAACATATCGGTTGCAGAATATGAGGGGGGAACCTGACACCCTCGCAGTAAATGTCCAAGCCCTAAAAAAGTATTTTCATTAAAAAAAATAAAAATTGTGTATGTGTGTTTTCTCGATGTTTGTTGTACGTCGATTGTGGAATGCATTTTTTGTTTTGTTTTGTTTATTTTTGTAGTACTTCCAGGATTTTGAATATTGTGTTTAACAAGACAGTGGTTGACCTCAGTTCATGTGATATGACGAACTCTGTTCCTGACTCATCACTCACATACAACACAAGAAGCGTCTGGAGACCTGCGGTTGTTTTAAAGGGTTTTCTATCCAACCTGCAGATGAACAACCTTGGGAAAATGATGAAGTGTTTGCCTGGTGGTCTAGTAAAACATCAAGGGAAAGGTGGTAAGATGGAAAGGACTGCGTGTAGCGCAAAGATAGAGCTAGCAAAAAATCACCTTAACCATCTCATTTTGAAAATAACAAATGTCCTCCTCTCCCACTCGCTCAGGGATTTTTTCTAAAATAAAATCAACCATATCAAATGAGTGCACAATAGGAGAGGGTATGCAGATAATCTGTCGAGGATATGGACACTCACTGGCAGCGGACCAAGGTCTGTGACGTTGGGGTGACTCCGCCAAGTTTATGGACGCTCGCTAGCAGCGGAGCAACACCATAGCAAGTGAATAAGGATAACTAAAGGTCCTGGAGCTAGTGAATTCTTTAATTGACTCTTGTTAAAAGGAACGTTATTTAGGGCTACAAGAAATGAAGGTGGAATAAAGGTTGAAAACCCCAGAGGCAGGCCCAGATGCATCAACTAGGGAATTTCAAATGCAAGGATAAAAGAGGCTCTGATAAAAAAACTAGTTAATTTCTTAACAATATTTTCATCAGCGGAGCTCGAGGCAAAAATAGAGATTCTGCTTTTGCCTAGTAAGTCACCATTTGTTGATCACTCAACACACCCTAAAAAATCCCCTGTCAAATTTTTACTCTTTTGGGTACCACTGGATCTTTTTCGCTGTTTGATTTGATTTCATTTTTGAAAAATGTATTTTCTTTGCTTATTTTCATGAATCTCATCACCTATTTAGGTTTTCTTGAACTTATGAAACCTCGTGACTAAAAATACCTTAACACTTGAATAAAGAATTAGTAGCCAAACACTTCACCGAATGCGCTCAGGGTTGGCATCAGAAGGAATTCAAAGAAGGAAAAAGAACCATTAGGAAAATATAGTCGTCGAGAACCAATCTTCATCGGCATCGGCATAAGGGATTTTTGGTTTGTGTTAATTTTTCGCGTAAAGATATCACCGATAGATGATTCCCCTTTGGCAATGGTAAAATACGGGGACAAAATATGTTAACGAAGAATGAAAAGAAGTCGTCAATAGATAATTCTGAACGCACTTTTTCAGAATCGGGGAAAATCTAGAGGGATAACAACGAACATTTCAACTGCGATAAATTTATCCCCGATCGTCGATCCTCGATACGTTTTTGGCAATCGGGACTTTTTGAGGGAGTCGATCCAAGAGCCCTTTGGTAAGATTATCGTCGATTGCCAATCCTTGGCACTTTTTCGCATCAGAAGGCTAAGGTTTGTTTTAGAATGAATGACTTAAGGAAAGTCTCGACTTTGATTAAGACAAGAAAATTAAGTCATCGGTCTTCAGTGCCACGTGTCTTTAGCCCTCTAAGTCTGAGTCACACCTCCGAGTAAGTGTTGTTTCTTCATCAATGTACAGTAAAATTGATCGGCGTCAGAATGTTTTGCAGGAGGTTATGAACGAAAACGTTAATAGCACACCCCCAATCCACCCACTGAGTGAGCGACGCGATGGGACATTTTAGTATTAGATGCGATCGTATTTTGAGCATTTAAGGAGATAATTAATACTCAATCCCACATTAGTTGCTACCTCATGTGCCAATCAAATAGGCCTTTTAAAATCACTAATAGACAACATCACCACCCATGCCTTCTCCTTCAACCCACGATGAATTTGACTTATAGATATTCATCGACATATGTGTTAAAATTTCACTCATAACTTGAATTGAATGGTTGATGTGACACGGTAAGATATTCACTGTTTAAATTCTCTTGATCCATTGTAAACAAAATCATTCCACGCATAAGAGAATTCTGGAGCATCTGAAGGAGAAATACGAGCGACTCGAAGGCTGTATCAACTCTGTGATTATCAAAATAACCAGGTTTTAACAAGCTCCAAAGGTATGTATCTGAGTTTGTAAATTTTACATGGCTATAATTTATATGTTCTAATCAGGTTTTTGTTTTTACACAGTCTTTGAAATTTTATTTTAAGTTGCAGGAACAATTCCGCCAAGAAATCCAACTACTAAATGATTGTTGAGGGAACTGAAGATGAAAGAACCAGAGGTAGGCAAAGGTTATTCTCTAGGGATTGCAAAACAATTGGAATATACCTTGAGGCCAGAACCTATCATTAAGAAAAAAATGAAGAAGGTTTTCATCCAACCTCCGACCTTGGGAAATATAGAGGCAAGCACACCAAGCATGGGAAAGGATCGAATACATCAGCATCATTCAGTAGGGCCGAGACACTGAAGAACATGGCATTCAGATACTAAGGGATAGTAGCATTGATTCCATAAATAAGTCGATCGAATAATGGGTTAAAATGGCCCAAGAACCTCACCAGGAAACCAAGAGAAATGGGCCGAGTGAGAAAAGAGTTGGACCAAGATCAGCTGGGTGATGAGAGACATCAGCCTCCTAGAATTTGGCACACCTAATGACTTTGTTGACTTGCAAGGCATAGTCAAATTACATGTCAAACAAGACTCATCGTGAGTTGAGGATATTAAAAAAGTGGAAAACATGGCGCTAGGACAAGTACAACAATTCATGGAGCACCCAATCACGGCTCGGATAGTGCTACAACAGTTAAGTGCTAAAGTAGTCAAATATCGGGCGCGAGCACTAGAGATAAAGGAGACCCTTTCATCCCCGATGGACCAACACAGGTTCTTGTATGCCAACACATGTGAGGAAGTCTTCGTTAAATGGTCGAAGTATGAGAATATTCATCCACTCAAGTGAGATCATTTGATGACTCTTAGAATATTGAGAGATGAAGGTGCCATGTGGCGATTTTTTTGTTTTACTTAGCTGCATTTTTTATAGTTATTTTTAGTTAATAATATGTTATAAATAAGAGGATTGACCTGTTACAAAGAGGTTGATGGTTTTGGAAAAGACCCTCATAATTTGCATTGTAAAGAACTATTTCAGAGATGCCTTAATTGAGAAGTCCTGCTTAGGACTTGAGACAAAGTTTTTTTTTGTTTTTCAACAAAAGCATGTGTGATTGGATCTAAGGAAGAATTATTTATGAATTTATCTCATGAATGGATGTTGTAACGAGTAAGAGCCTTTGAATCTTTTGATAAGCTATCTGATTCAATATTTTTATAGTTCTTTTCTTTAATGATGGAAACAAATTGTTGTGTTAATGTGTGATTGGTGATTAGAGCTAAGGAAATTACTTTTCTTCCATCATTTTATTGCATGTATGTTTTCTTTCGATAATTGTATCTCAGTCAATAATTGGAACACCAACAGGTTAATGTATTAGTACTAGGCTCGTTGTAGGTGTAAGAATCAGTGTCTGCATGCTAGAGTAAAAGGGGTATCCCGAGCTCGGCCTTCTTCAGTAGTTAAGTCTTTTCCCCTTTGTTACCAAGTTGGTTTATACTAGCACTTATCTTGTATCGGTCCCACCCATAAGAGAAAATACATAAAAAGAGAACGTCCAAACTGAAGGAGGAGCCTTCGCAAGAAGACATCATGTCAATCACTACGTAAATCCCATCGATTAATTAGATGGATCGCAAGATCTGAAGAACCATTCCACTATTAAACGCTGCAGAGTCTAATTGGGCCTCGGTGGCGAGGTTGGCTCCTATTTTTTAGTTAAATGGATTTAGTACCCCTCAACACATATTGATATCATTGGTCACCTGGAGGGAGCCTGGCGAGTGCCAATTTTTGAAAACATCATGAAGAGATCATGTGACAACGTCGTATGTTAACTTATGGCATATTGCTAACAAGGGGAGACAACAATACAACAATGTCACCTTCTATGTCTATATCTTGATTAGGAACATCATAGAGAACTATCAGGATATTGTGCACTTCAAAGATTGGATGCACCACATGTATATCCAAGCTAAAAGAGACCTGGCGTGCCAGTGGCTGCCAAAAAGCTACAAGCTGACAGAGTATGATGTATTATTTATTTCCAATGACTGGGATGAATAATGGAAATTTTCAAATGAAGAAATAGAGCACCCTGATGAGGAAGAGGAATGGGACAATGAAGAACAAGACCAAGGAAATGGTCAAGAAAATGGATAAGGAGAAGGCGCAAGGGACGCAAAGGAGATAGTACCAAACGTAGGGGAAAAGAGGAAAGACAAGGGTAAGGGGAAAACAACATTTCCATGCAAGAAGATGAAATCCAACAAAGATCCAACCATCTACACTCCGATAGATGATGATATGGATTGAATCAGCTACCAAGTGAGGGATGCCACATAAATAATACATTCTTTGGAAGCACGAAATTCTTGTTTCTCCAGCTACAACCGGAAGGAGGATCCAACCCCCTATTCTGAGGCTCCAACCTAAAGGAATCTACAACTACCTAAACTCTCTGGATCCAACCAGAAGGAGGCTACAACCCCCTTAGTTCTCCGGATCCAACTGGAAGGTGGCTACAACCACCTATCCTTTCCCCATCCAAATTCCTTGAAATATAAATGTAGAACAATTGGCATTATCACAAATTCTATCACTGTCTCTGTCACTCTATATTTGTCACTCTGTATCTGCCACTATATTTGTCACTTTGTCTCTCTCACTGTCACATTGTCATTGTCTTTGTCACTATCACACTGTGACTGTCACTATATCAACAACATGTATATGTTCATCAACCAACTAAACCTGTAACATACCATGCATCAATTGTATACCAACAAACATACTATCTCATGCATCAATCATGAACCAAAGATACATCAATAAGGAATAATGAATCATGAACTAGAGAATCAACCATGTGTAACCTATACCATATACCATACCATCAACCATATCGTCAATGAAGTGTCTCAAAGAACCAATGCATGTCCCTCATGCACATGGCACCATATAACATGAATATCAACTCAAATATATGAACTATAAGAACCATGTCATACACTGAACTAATTATAAGAGTGCCCCTCACTCATCCAAGCAACCAATATATACCACATCAAAGTACCAAACCAACCATACTAAGTATGCCTCAATCATACACCATATCATGATCAAAAGTAACCATTAAAACAAGTATACAACCATACTTACACCTTTGTAGCTGACCTAAAACTCTGAGATGCTAACTTGTAGACTTCCTTTAGACTTTAGGGACCTGGTACCAACATTTACTCAATCATTCACAAGCCTTTTTATAGATACATGACTTTCTCTTCTACTTCCCACGTATATACGTGCTTTTCTCCACTGTATCCCACATACATATGCTATTTTTTTACCTGCAACCCATGTACACCTCAGAAGCTAGGTTTTTTCGTAAATCCAAAACTTTTTCCTTTGACCTCCCTTTGCTATATCAGAAAATGACACTAAAACCTTAGCAAAAATATCACTAGATCGAAAACAATATAAGCAATGAATAAGTGTGTGGGTTTTTTTGTGAATGACTCCTTTAGGTGTTTATATACTTGTGCTAGGTAACTCCTCTCCTTAATTTAGGGCTTTTAGGGTTTTCCTTTTGCAACAAATTTACCCTTTCATTAAATACTTGCAACCAACTAGGGGCTTCTTGACCACTTCTTTGGGGCTTACAACTTCAGTAAGCCATATCTCCCTAAGTGTGAGGAACTACGTGGAATTCCTCATATCATCGAAAATGGCACAACAAGTACTATCCATAGATGAGGGTCTTGCCTACATTTACTCTATCCTTTATGTCCATATTCCTCATTCAACTTCGGGTACCAAAACCACATCGTCGGGTCTTCTTCCAGGGTTGACATCAATGACAACCAAACTATCAAAAATATCCCCCTTTTGCATTGATGGAAACACTTAGGCATGAAAATACTTATTCCCATGCTCCTCATATGACAATCGCTCCCCTTGTCTGCGTGATTGTCTCTCTCTTTGTCTCCATGCATTTCTCTATCTCTCCCCCTTTGAAATCAATGGAAAAGGTCAATCCTCCTCTTGGGGATGCTCCCCCTATCTATAGGCTTCTACTATCTATATTGAAATTTCTCTTTAAGGTGATTCCTCATGTAACTCTCTGATGTATATGAAAAAAATTCAAAACAATACTTTACTTGAACTCTTCAAGAGTTTTGTTTCTCTCTCTCTGTCTTGTTAATTTTGATGTTGTGTGGATCACTATGTGGTAGAATCTACTTCAAGTTTCTATTGCATATACTCAAAAATTTCCCTTGCATGAGGCTTGGTGAAGATATATGTTATTTTCTCTTTTATCTCGAAATACTCTAGCTTGATGTTCTTATCTATAGTATGTTCCAATAGAAAGTGATACTTTATTGTAATGTGATTCTTCTTAGAATACATCACTTGATTCCTGGATATATTAATGGTGTTGGTGTTGTCACAAAATATTGAAATGAGACCATCACACTTTACTTGTATATCCTGCAGAGTTTTCTTCATCCAAAGTACTTGAGTACAACATGTTGTTTCTGCAATGTATTTTACTTTTGTTGTAGACAAAGATACTGATGATTATTTCTAACTTAACCATGACACCATACACTCACCCGAGTAGAAATTTTCTCCACTTGTACTTCTTCTATAATCAATCCAACCTGCTCAATCTGCATCTTTGTAGGTGATAAGAGATAGATCCTTCTCTTTTGGATACCATAATCCAAACTCTTATGTACCTTTGAGGTATCTGAA
>CBVK0101013968.1:0-10531 GCA_900067695.1 Picea abies
TAATTTGTTGTCACAATTTAACAATCTCCACCTTGACAACAATTTACCTGATACCTTGTCCAAGCCCATTCATCACCTCTTTTGCAAGCCAAGATAAGCCAAACCCCATCGCAGCTCTGCAGCTTCTCTAACAGTACTGGTTACATGAACAAGTCTTCACGATTTGCTCCAGTATGGACCATTTCACCTCCATCAGTAACTTATCTTACAAAATGATGCATTGTCCCATTTTGACACACTAGACCGTTAGTCAAATGCACAACACTTTGACCGCCATAGAACACCTTATCCTGTACTAGTCCAAACTTGCCCAATAGATCCATGCATTTTTGCAAGACATAACCTGAGGTAGGTCTCCTCTTGTCCAAATCTCTTGAATCATAACCACAGACTAAATCATTGCAACCACTATAGGTGATAATTGTGTTTTTGTGCTTCTAAGATACTGAAGCACCCATTTCAATGCTCTTCACATGGTTTTTCCATGTGTCTACTGACAACACCAACTGCATGTGAAATACTGACCATTTCATCTCATACATCAAACTTCTTACTAGCATATGATACTCGAGACATATAACTCTTTTCTTCTTTATTAGTTAGGAAATAAAATTGAAGAAAAATTACAATGGAAAGCCAAAGGGATTTTACCGGTTTCACATTATTCATACCAAAATTCATGAGTATCGTCACCACATACTTATGTTGTGATAACCAAGGATTACCATCTTTCATGTATCTGTGTATTTCCATGCCCAAGATTTTTTTCTCTACTCCTAGATCCTTCATATCAAACGTCCTAACCAACTAATCCAACCTATTGATCTCAAACGTTGCTTGTGCTTGAAACAAGCATAATATTTAACACCAAGATAATAAATATACCATAAACACAATGGTTATACTCACTTGTAAAATTTGGGTAACCATGAAGGAATCAAGCATCTTGTACCATTTTCCCGGCATGCTTCGGGCCATACAATGATTCCTGAGTTTGCAAACAAATATTTTGTTGTGATTCTGAACTAACTTTTCTAGTTTTTCCATATACATCCCCTTATCCAAAAAACTCTGTGTAAAATAGTTTTAACATCTAGTTGTACTAACTCAAGATCAAGTAACACAACTAGTGCTAACACAACATGAATAGAAACAAACATTTAACAACTGCTGAGAAGCTTCCATGGAAATCGATACCATCCAAATACCCTTCTACTACCAGTCATGCTTTGAACCTTTCATCTTTTTACTATGTTTTATTTTATAAAAGGAGATTCATCAAACACTACATATATGTCCACGATCATTCTGTGGGGTGTAGGATCCCACATTTTGCATCCCTTAAGATCATCACCATATCAAATATCTACCTATTTTATCCGGGTATTACTTAGAATGTTGATAAAAAAATAAGCATCACAACCAAATAATTTCGTATTTTTGATTAATCACCAAATGACCTATTCATGACTCTTTAGTAATCTTCTAGTCTTTTGCAACCGATGGTGACCAAGTTATGAGATAGAACAACTTCTTTTTCCCACAACTATTGTAGCAAATTGACATTACTGAACATGCCCTTTTGATCCCAACTTCCTTGAAATAATTTCCAAGTTCCATGGATATGAATCTACCATCATCATATATTTTCAAACACTTGATTGACCTGCAAATGTTCATTTCACTACAACTCTCTAAACGCATAAGTCTTTCTACAAACCCACCTTTCTAACCTAGACACACTGCTCCACCTAGAACATTCCATTCGAACAAGTTTGACCAAATTCGGCCAAGCCAACCCAAGTGAACCTTTTCCACTCACCTCCAGGGACTTTACACTTGATTCTTAGTGCTCCACCTTAACATGAAAAATCCCTTGACCAAATTCGTCCAAGACACCCAAATAATACTTCACTTCTTATGTTGAGGCCCATTTACAATGGATTTCACCAAGCCTTTTATAAGCTTCATTACATGCAATCCATGCAAACAATACCACGGGCTACTCGAAAAACATGGACCTGAAAAACAATGTGATTTGACCTAAAAGACCATATTTAACTCATTAACACTTTGACCTAGTTAAGGTAAACCCAACATACATGCCACCCCACATATTCAATCTACCTGTCTATGTCTATAATTTTTCACAGGTGGCCGAATAAATCAGGGGTACACATGCCTATCCAAGTCTTACAGATGTATGCCCATTTACATGCAATCAATTATTTTTACAACTCCGACGTAAATACTTTTTTTTTTTGTTAGGGTGACTGAACCATCACTACTCCGCAACCTATATACTACAAAAAGATAAAGATTCATCAACCATACCCGTATATTAATTGTGGAGTCCTCTTTGGTTGCTTGTTGTATTTTCCAACAATCCTTTTTGAGATTCCCATATTTTCCACAAAACCAACATTTTCCATTACCCTTATTGTCTTTTGACTTATACCTTAATGTACCTTTCTGATCTTTCCCTCCTTCTATAGATTGACCTATGACTACCATTTCGTTTTTTGTTGAGGTTTATTTACTAAATATTCTCCTCATGTCCTCAGACAACATAGTTCCCACAAGGGTATCATAATCAATGGTATTTGTTTTTGCTAAACCACATGAATGTGACCAGATGATCCCATGACTTAGGCAATGAACACAATAGTGTAACTTCCTTGTCCTTGTATTCATACTTTACTTCCATACTAGATAATTCACAAATTAGTGTATTGAAAAGATTCAAATGATCAACAATTTTTGTACCTTCCTTCATCCATAAGTTGTATAATTTCCTCTTCAATACGATTATGTTCATCAAGAACTTTTTCATATACAAAGTATCCATTCTATTCCATAAACCTGTTGTTGTGTCCTCTCAAGTGATGTTAAAAAACACTTCAACTACCAGACACAAACGAATGGTATTGAGGGCTCTTGCATCCAAATATTCCCAATCCTCATTTTTCATGCTTGTTAGTTTATTTGTCTTTCCCATCAATCCATTTTGCACTCCTTGTTTCACAAGAACATCTCGCATCTTGAGCTTCCATAGCTCAAATTTATTTTTGTCGCTGAATTTATTCACCTTAAACTTAGAACTATGCACTTCATCATTAGCACAAAAAACCATCCAAACAATGACTTATTATTGGACTTTACGAGTTGACTCGGGTTCTACTTTAGGTTTCCAACAAAACCCTGCAAACCATCGACCTTTCTAGAGACTAGAAGGAAACACTGTGCACATAGTGCACAATGTATTCTCACCCGATATGTCTTATGAGTGAATGCAAGACCCATATGTTTACAATGTTGTAAGGGAGGCTGATGTGGGGATGGGAGACATTCTTTCTACCTCAACATACATCAAATCTATTATTATAATACAACATTATATCCAAATGTACCATCCTGTAATCAATTGCATTCATTACGATTCATTCTACAGTGATTATGTTATCAATCTATTATGCATGGAATTTTACTTCTAATAGATTGATTCATTCATAACCAACAATAACAAGAAATAAGATAATCATTCCACACAGAGACACAAAATTACTCTGGTTCACCCCCCCTCAGCTACGTCCACAAAGATTTGTCTATATTTTCTCTTTTTTATTTTTCATCAAGTTTATAGTGATGTGCACATTACATTCAAGGTTGACAGGATCACACTAAGATCCACATATTAGTACCTTACCCTCGATTAAAATCCATCTCTATGCCTCAAAAACTAGCTCTAAGATATCATCTATCATTCCCTTCCTTCATTATTTCTCTACCATCTATATATATTACAAAAAGGAGTTAATTACCCATTACAACAATGACCAAAAGCCTAACCCACTAAGCCTAGGTGGATTAGGTTTGTCCACTTTCTAACTCCTTGATCATAGCTGGTCCAAAATCCAATATTTTTCCTCGTCAATCCACATCCTTCTCCCTTATTTGGACTTTCCTCGTTTCCTGGCACTGCTAGTTTTCTAGGGCCTGCTCCTTCTTTGGTACATTTTCTAACTACCATCATTAGTTACCACGCTTTTCCCCAAAATGGAATGTGCCAACACTTATAAAACCAAGTATTCTTAATATGGAGGAATAATGGTATTTCAAGGTTGAACCCCAAAATATTTAAATAAAAGGTTTGAAGCACAAATATTTAATGTGTATTCCTTAAAACCTTTTACAAGGTTCACCCTTTATAAAATATAGATTAAAACATCCTCCCATTGATTTACCATGGATATCCTCTTATAAAGTATATGTTGCGAATAAAAAAACATCCATACATGTGCTCTATTCATATACCTTGTTTCATGTGCATACGTTACCTTCAATGGTTATCGCTTCCTCTCACAAGACAAAGGATACGAGGAAAAATGGTTATCTCATGAGTCAAGCAACCTTATGTGCGATTATGGCAGAGTTATTGCTACTATCTCTCCACCCTATAGAGCCAATCGAGCAACTTGAAGTGCGATTATGACAGAGTTATCACCTCTTCATACAAATCCATCCTCGGTCCTCCACAACTTAAACGACAAAACACAGTCTTCTCGTCTATTATTTCCAACTAAGATCTAATATCCAATGACTATATTCTCTTCTCCTTCGCTCTCATATCCTTCAACTATACGCTATTATACCACTTGTTAGGCAATAAAATCATAAACATAACAAGATTTCAATGAAATAAAATAAAACCAAGAACAAAACAGACACAAAAACAATCAAACAGTGATTTACGTGGAAACCGAATACGAGAAAAACCATGGGGCAATGATAATAGATATTCTTATTACTCAAGGGAGAATTACAATATCCAATCACAGGAATACAACCATCCTCTCCTCTCTTCCCACACACTATGCTACAATACATTGCTCATTCCTCACTTCACCTCTATGTGTATGCTCGTATATATAGCATCTATCAAATAGTTAGACAAACTAATTACAATATGATCCATGAGTTATCCAAACTATTAATTGTCACGTGCATGCATGGGCATTCTATTTTTAGTTGATATGAAAGCAACTGCATGAGAAATTGGTTGCCACATTTTGATCAGAAAGTTGTAGTTTAGTCACCATGTATTGCTTTCCAATTGATATTCGCTATCAATTCTTATATCGCCAATTATACCCTATTCCTTCCACTGATATTATTCTATTTATAATTATTGGATAGTTGATGGGTGGAATTAGATATAGGCACCTATTCCCAAGACGAATCCTACTCAATTATCATAAAAAATAATGATGAGTCTTATTTGAGAAGACAAATATGCTCTAATTGTTGTAATCTCCCAAGATACGAATCCAATCTCTTGTTAGAAACATGCCAACAAATTTTCCACGTGGTCATATGCACATGCATGCAACTATATTAGGAATGTGCATGCATGCAGTCTTCTGTTAACAATTTGTGTAACTAATGGATCTTATTATAGCCAATTTGTACAATTGTTTGAGAGATGTTATATATACGAGCATACCCATAGAGGTGAAGGTGTAATGTGTGAAGAGTGTGTGAGAAAGACACATTAATGTGGATTATAGTGTGTCTTTGAGGAGTGGATGCTTGCATGCATGTGCTAGCTATTGTAATTCTCCCCTAAATAATAAAAATACCGATTATCATTTCCTTGTGGTTTTTTACCACATTGAAATCACTCTATCAATTATGTGATTTATGTTGTGTTTAGTTTGATGTTCTTGGTTTTATGCTTTGTTTATGCTCTATTTTTCTTCCGCTTCCCAACAATTTCTATTAGAGCACCGAGTGGAAGGATTTGAAAGTGAAGGAGAAGAAATCTAGTCGCTGGAAATCAGTGAGAAGAGAAAAAAAAAGCAAGAGACAACAAGACTAAGTTTTATTTTTTGTTGAAGTTGTGAAGAACTGCTGGAGAGGATAGATTCCTTGTAAGGATGATATTGGTTGGATCGGAATTCTTGTTACACTTCCATAATGTCGAAGGGATTTCTTGGGTTTTCAGATGGCAAGAATTATTTAAAATATCGGTGGTAAGAAAAGGGGTGATAATTTGTCTTGCACTTGTGTTATAAGCGCATCTCACAACTAGATTGTGGTGTAGTAGTTGTGTATCATTAGTGGTGTAGCCTTGCGGATGATCAATAATCGTGGAAGGTATATGCATGCACCGAACTCAACATATACGAACAGAGGAAGAGTAATGAAGTCTGGAGAATTTTTTGTTTTATTTAGAGAAACATATATTTTATAAGAGGATTGTTATGGTAAATTAATGGATCAACATGGTAAATTAATGGATTGAGTATGTTATAATATTTGATGGAAGATAGATTTTTTTTTTTTAGGTGGGTGGAATTATTTGAAGAGAATCTCCCTTGTTTATTAAAAGGTAATAGGTGGACCTTTTATGTTTTGGTAAAAGGTTTAGAGGTACAAAATATTTATTAAATATTTTCCTCAAAATATTTTAACTAATATTTTCGAGATTCAATTTTGAGAAAGAAAAATCCTCTATATTAAGGCTTGGTTTTATAAGTAGTAATTTGAACATTTGGGTGTTTGAGGTATTGTGTGCTAATAGAAAAAATGCAAAGTTCAATGTTTGAAGTGGAGAAATCAAGGAAACAACAGGAGCGGTAATGGTTGAGGCACTATGAAGAAAAAAAAATGTATTTACCTTGGAGTTGTCAAAATCATTGATTGCACGTAAATGGGCATACGTTTGTAAGAACTAGATAGGCATACGTAACCCTGGTTTATTAGGTCACCTATGAAAATTCTAGACATAGATTTAGGTAGATTGAATATGTGGGGGGAGGCATGTATGTTGGGTTAACATTGACTCGGTGAAAGAGATAATGAGTTAAATATAATTTTTAGGTCAAGGAATGTGGTTTTTTGGGTCCATGTTTTTTGGGTAGCCCCTGGTATTGTGTCCATGGATTGCATGTATTGTGTCCATGGATTGCATGTATTGTTTCCAGGTGGCTTGGTCGGATTTGATCAAGGGAATTTTCATGTTAAGGTGGAGCACTGAGACTCTAGTGTAAAGTCCCTCGAGGTGAGGGAGAAAGGTTCACTTGGGTTGGTTTGGCTGGATTTGGTCAAAATTGTTCGAGTGCAAATTCTGAGGTGGAGCAATGTGTCCAAGTTAGAAAGGTGGGCTTGTAGAAACCTTATTGTATTGGCAGGTCAATCAAGTGTTTGAGAATATACAATGAAGGTAGGATCATATTCATGGAACTTAGAAAGTATTTCAAGGAAGTTGGGATTGAATAGGCATGTTTAGTAATGCCAAGTTGCAACAATAGTTGTAGACAAAAGTGGTTGGGCTATCTGGTAACTTGGTCACCGTTGGTTGCAAAAGATAGGAAGATTCAGGAAGAGGTATGAACATGTCATCTGGTAGTTACTCAAATGTGAAATTACTCGGTTGTGATTCTTATCAAGACTCTAAGTAGGACCTAGATCAAATAGGTAGATATTTGATATGGTGATGATGTTAAGAGGTGGAGACTATGGGATCCTACTACCCACAAAAGCATCATGGAAAAAGATGTAGTGTTTGTTGAATCTCCTTTTATAAAATCAAACATAGTAAAAGATGAAAGGTTCAAAGTATGAATGCTAGTAGAAGGGTATTTGGAAGGTATTGATTTGCATGAAATTTTCTCACCAGTTGCTAAAAACTTGTTTCTATTCATGTTGTGTTAGCACTAGTTGTGTTAGTACAACTAGATGCTAAAATGGTTTTACACGGATTTTTTTGGATAAGGGGATGTATTTGGAACAACTAGAATGATTAGTTCATAATTGCAAAAAAATGATTTGTTCGAAAACTCAAGAATCATTGGATGGCTTGAAGAATGCTAGGCAATTGCTATAGGATGTTTGATTCCTTCACGATGAGCCAGATTTTACAAGAAGTGAGTATAACCATTGTGTTTATGGTACATTTATTATATTGGCGGTAATTGTTATGCTTGTCGCAAGTCGAAGCATGTTTGAGATCAACAAGTTGGCTCAGTTGGTTAGGATATTTGATATGAAGGATATGGGAGCAGCAAAATAAATCTTGGGCATGGAAATAGATAGAGACAGGAAGGATGGTAATATTGGTTATCACAAAAGAAGTATGCGGTGAAGATACTCAGTGAATTTGGTATGAAAATTATGAAACCGCTAAAATCCTTTTGGATTTCCATTGTAAGTTATCTTCAGGTTTATGTCCTAACTGATGAAGAAGAAAATGGTTATATGTCTGAAATATTATATGCTAGTAGGAAGTTTGATGATTGTGATGGGGAATGGCCAACATTTCACATGCACTTGGTGTTGTCAGTAGACACATGGAAAAACCAGGTGAAGGACATGGAAATGGGTGCTTCAAACATAGAAGCACAAGTATCACCAACAATGGTTGTAGTGATTTAGCTTGTGGTTATGATTAATGAGATTTGGACAAGAGGAGACCTACCTCATGTTATGTCTTTATGATTAATGAGATTTGGACAAGAGGAGACCTACCTCATGTTATGTCTTACAAGAATGAAATGATGTATTGGGTAAGTTTGGATAGGTACAGGATGTGGTGTATTTTTGTTGTCAAAGTCTTTTGCATTTGACTAAAGGTCCAACGTATCAAAATGATACAAGTCCATCAATTTATTAGACATATTACCGATGGAGGTAAAATGGTCAATACTAGAGTGAATCGTGTAGGCATGTTCATGTAACAATATTATTAGAGAATTTGTGGAGTTGTGATGGTGTTGGGATTCTCTTGGATTGCAGAAAAGGTGATAGATAAATTAAGGGAATAATATATGTATTGTCAGAGAAGTTGCGGAGTTGTGATGGTGTTTGGCTTCTCTTGGCATGCAAAAATGGTGATGAATTAATTAAGGGCATAATATATCAGGTAAATTGTTTTCAAGGTGGAGATTGTTGGAAACATGCCAATGAATTTCCCATGTGGTCACATGCACATGCATGTAGCTATATTAGAAATGGGCATGCATGCACTCTTCTGTTAACAATTTGTGTAACTGATGAATCTTATTATAATTAGTTTGTCTAATTGTTTGAGAGATGATATATATGCGAGAATACCCATAGAGGTGAGAGTGAAATGTGTGTAGAGTGTGTGAGAAAGAAACATTACTCTAGATTATTGTGTGTTTGTGAGGAGAGGATGGTTGTATGCAATGCTTGCTATTGTAATTCTTCCTTGAATAATAAGAATATCGATTATCATTGCCCCATGGTTTTTTCACACATTGAAATCACCCTGTCAATTGTGTGATTGTTGTTGTGTTTGGTTTGTTTCTCTCGATTTTATGTTTTGTTTATTCTCTATTTTTCTTCCACTTCCCAACATATCTGGGCTATAGGATGTAATACCAAGCTTCTGAGCATTGTATACTCAGTAAGCATCTCAACTTTCGAAGAAAAAACATCATTGGGATGAACCACTTTGACGGCATTACACATGGAGTATAAACAGAAGATATTAATTGGAATAAACAATGACATCATGACAAATATATTGAATGTGGAGGATAATGTTAAATATATCAATAACCTCAACAATGTGTGACTGTACACTACTAGTTGTCTTGTCCAGCTATATGAGTTAGTTAGGATCTCTTGTTTTGTTTCTTGATTTGCTCGAGCTTGTTTATCTCAGATATATTCTCAATAATATACAAAATCCTATTGTCCTCAACTCATCTTCTTGTTTTCATTTCTATATTCTCTTCTTCTCATTTTTTCATTGTATCAGAGCTTAGGACATAAACCTCTTCATAGTGCTTGGAGAGTAGCCTGATCGTAAGAAGAAGAGCACAGAGCCTACATTATATTGCAGATGAGAGAAAGGGATGAAAGTTTCTTCAGAGATATTGCAGAGAAGTTTGTAGTCCATAGTCACTCAAAATATAATTGCAGACAACAAGCGCAAGGAGGCAGAACTACAAAAATTAGAGAACAATTAAATATTTTGAGAGAATTTAAAGAATTCATGAAAGTTTCATGAAATTCTTTATTAAGATGAAATTTTGCAGAAGAATAAAAGGAGAAGAAAGATCAACCATAAGATCAAACATGTGAATAGGTGTGAGCCATTAATCAATCTTAGAAAGGATGATGATCCTGCAAGTAAAGAAAAAAATTTCGTAGCTATAATATCTGCACGAGAGGAAGATCAGTCATCAGATCAAGCAAAGATCAAGTGAGGCCCGTCATATCTCATTCGAGAGAGATAGATAGTGGGGAGGAATTGTGAGGATTAGAAATGAAATTAAAGTTTATGCAAGTAGTGAGCCCGCAATCGCTCAATATCATTGATATTTTGAGGTCAACAGATCAACGATGGATAATGATCCCACTACGAATGAGCATCTTCGTATTGCAGGGATCAGGAATAAAATTAAATCATGAGCAAGTTGTGTGTAATGTTCCTGACTTGGCTAGTCTACGAAACATTGCTAATGTGTGTGTAGGATCAAAGGTTTACAACATATAAATG
>CBVK0101013991.1:0-13872 GCA_900067695.1 Picea abies
AGATGTATGCGACTCAGAAAGATAGGCATGTGTGAAGTCATGAAGGATAATTCAATGGAAGATGGGCTTCAACACAGGGATGACCAATCTATTTTGATGGAGAAATGGAGGAAGACATTCATGACACAAATGGGTTTATGAAAAGGGTTTTGTGTAACAACAAACGTCATGATGTTTATGATGAGTAACAACTCCTTCAAGCCATCAAGAAAGCATGTATTTTTTTCAAAAGTTTTTGTGATTTTTGAAGATCACTTTAGCAACAAGATGCGATCGACCGCGCTCCTGAAAAAACTTAGTACAAATCCTGCATGAAAACTTGTGAGATGTTCGAAAATATAACATGGATAAAGAAGGACAAATGCGAAAAAGTAAATAAAATGCATTTTATACCTCTTGTCATGATCATTGTGAGCGCTTGTTTAAGCATTGATTGCTTGCTTAGCGTAAAATCACAAAAACATGTTTCCATTTGTTTTCAGGAATTTATAAAAACATCCATTTGCAATGTTATTTGTTTTTGTTGTTTTAATTTTTATAATTTGTTTTTATCTTTTATTTTTTATTTATTTTTTAATTTTTAATTTTTATGTTTGACCTAATTTTATTAATATATACATATGATTATTTTTTTTATATATATGTTTATAATAAAACAAAAATAAATAAAAACAATACATGTTTTTTTTTTTTTAGTTATTATATAAAAAAAAATGTTTATAATAAAACAAACAATTTTTTTTTGTTATTATAATTGTTTTATAATAAAACAAAATAATAATAATAATAATAATAAAAGAATAAAACAAAACAAACAATTAACTTTCATATACATGTAGCGCAGGCCACCATGCACAACCACGGATCTAATTAGTTCTTAGACAGTGATGGAAGGATAGTTTGGTATTCTGACAACCTGAAGACTATTTGACCTTGTCAGAATGACAATCAAGCAAACTAAAGTCTCCTATTTCGTGAAGAAGTAAAATATTGCATATAGAAACAAGTAGAGTGCTAAAGAGCCTGAAGTCAGGTATGCTCTCCACAACCAGTGATAATCTTCATTGCATAGCTGGAAGTAGCAGAGAACAATCATGATCTCTGTACAGGTGATGAGCAGGATAAAAAAGACTATGAACAAGAACCCAAAGATGTAGTAGAACTGAATCAACCATGTAGAAGTTAGGATGAAAAACAGCTCAATGAAAACAGCACCAAACGACAATATGCCACCAATGAGTACGGAGAAAGCAGGTTGCATGTACCAAGCCTGTTCTGGAATTTGCCTGGGATTTTTCTTGTTTTCACTAGATCTTAAATTGCAGGTTTCTTGTAACCAAAGTAGCTGCTAATAAAAATCAAGGGCACGAAAATTCCAAACCATAAAAATACTAAAGCAAACATGGTCCCAAACGGTACAGCACCAGAAGATTTCTCACCCCAGATCAATGCATTTAATACAAAGAGAATGTAGAAAACAATTCCAGGAAACATGAAAACAGTCTTTAGTTTGTTTCTGAGCCCTTGAACATCTTACATAACCGAGCAGCAGAGTAGCCAGTGAAAAAACCCATGAACACCCACAATAGAACCATGGTTGTCATCAATCCACCATGGTTGGAAGGAGAAAGAAAACCAAGCATAGAAAATATCATCATGACAAATGTAAAAAAAAACTGCCCTATACAAAGTTCTCAACATGATCATTGTCACCATACCAGAAAGGAAGAGAGCAAACCATAAATACTAGGTGGCAAATTGACACTGGAATATTTAAAGGCACAATATGTAAATGGACACGTCTGTGATCGTAGAGAGAATGCTTGCCAATTTTTTCGGTGGGCATGTAGAGGAGCGTAGAAAATGCAGGCTCTTGCATCCTTAGTGATCTCTACATTGGAAGAGAATTTCCTGTCCCATATGGAACGAAGTATGCTCCATTCCAAAACTTATCGCCGACTGACTCCCACAACCATCCGTTGGGACAAGAAGAATTAGGGTTACATCCTTCACGTCGTGTCACCTGCTTCTTATACTCCTCGTCTGGGGCCACAAACAAATTTCCTCTCACTTCTGATGGTGGGATGCATGCGGGATGCATGCTTCCTCCAATTGCATATATTCCCCACTTTTCGTAGTTGTTATTGGCTACATGCACATACCCATATCGACACCTTGACATCCTTTGCATGAGGCCTGGTCTGAAGTGGTTGTATATCCGACTACCTGCATAGTCGAATAGTGTATAATTCCTATATTGAGCTTATGCTTCCTCCTACGTTGATCTATCTGATTAGCCATCTCTTATTTCTTTCTTCGCTCTAATCTCATAGTATTGACAATTTCCTCCCGCTTCCTGTGTAGCTTTGTCGCTTGATCCTCCAAATGCCTTTGTTCACTTGATATTCTCTTAAGTTTCTCATCAAGTTTTGCAATATTCTCTTCAGCCTCACTCTTCCTATGATTCAGTTCATTGACTTCCCTCACATCCACATTAGAAGCAAAAAGTAGTGACCCCTGTACGATATTTACACTTGCTAACACATGACCTCCATACCGAGAAATAGACCAACAATAATGATTTTTAGGAGTCCATAGATCCATCACTCCTAACTTGTTTGCCTCATCTACTCTACAATTTGTCACCTCTAAGCCAATGAACGAATGGTCTAGTGCAAGATGACTGATCAACACTTCCTTCACCGCATATGGTGCTTCAAATACTTCATCAAGCCTTGATGTGATCCCCAGACTTCACATCTCATCTGATACTGGTGTAGGTGCTCTTCGCATTTCTCTATTTCTAGTATAATTTAGAATAGGAATATCAAATTGTTTCATGTTTTTAACAATCAATTCTCGATCAAACGAATCCTGAGTGATAAACAACCTCCAAATATAATTTGGGACATGGCCTTCCAAGTAAGTCACATGACATTTGTTAGAAACATTGACCTCAACAAGAACTAGACCATAAACTTTATTCTTGAAATTACTACAATTGCTTTTAACCCATTCAATAGTTTCAAATATGTGTCAAGCCCTAGAATCGTTCAATGCCTGTAAAAGTCGAATATTTGTATTGTTTTGTCCGGCGTAGCTGGAAAACTATACATGGAAAACTACTATGCATGGCAAACTCGTAACCCATTCCAATCGCAATCCCTACATTTCGTTAGAAATACACTCAAAATTTATTGTTGGGATATCGTTTTCGATTTTTGGGGAGTGCCCGCAAGTGTGATGGTTTGGAAATAATATCGCCTAAAAAAAATCTTCATTGATTGCCAACAACAAAGACTACAAATAATTTTGAAAATTTCAACCATTGTAATTATCTAAATATGTCGGCTTGGAACTATAGACGTGGGCTGCTTCGATATAAACGGAATTTAATCTTGCAACCTCGGGCATAAATATCTCTTTATTCCGTTTGAACATACGAGTGGATCTCATCTAGAAGAAATTGCATTAAATAATGTTCATGCATTGGTGGAGCTGATAATCAATAAGTAACCGCCTTCATTCCGCTCTGTTTCTTTCCGTTTGACATTTTCTATTTGTAGAAAAAAAAGTAAAACAACAAATACACTCATAATGAAGGCCATAAAAAAATGTTGTGATCTGCACAATGATATGCACAATGTTGTGTTTTAATATCATCTAGGGTAGGAAGATATCTTTAGATACCGACAAATTTTCTCCATAAACCTTCCTCTTTCAACCAACATGACTGTACTTTTAGATAGGCAAAAAAATGAGACTGGCGAGAGCACCACTAGCTTCCATAAGTCGTTTGCCTTGATTTTTCATCAATGAGTGTACCAGGTAGACAAAAGGAAGTTTATCGCATCCACAAAGCAGAGTCAAAGAAAATATTGGGCATAGAGGTAGAGGCAGTTAATCATGCAATGAACCTCATATGGGAAATATTTGGCTTGATATAATAGATTTGGATTTAGGCTCTCATGAAATTGCAAATTGTTGATATTGTTTATTTGTTCGATCAAGCTTATGAGGTGGTTTATGCACATATGATTTTTTTTTTATTGCATGGTTATCTCCAGGGGTCTACAGGATAAGGGACGAAGGCAAAAACATGGCAAGGTAAAAACACAAGAAGAGTGTGGTTGTAACACTGTTTTAGCTTGGAGTTTCATCATGGAAAAGTGCAACTCTTATCTTGCAATTGCAGACCATCTTACTTATTGTTTTATCATTTTAAGAGTTGATATGGTCCTCTCATCTTCTTATTCATCTTTTTCTAACGTACTTACTATTTTTTATTTGCAGACAGAAGCATGCGCAAATCATTTATTTTTTCTATTATGTTTTCAAAATAATAAATAAAAATAAAAATTTATTTCGCAAGCTTATTAAAAATTTACCAGCAAATGGAAAACGAAAAATAGATTAGGCAAAATTTTATTTTCGTCAATTAATTTATATTCCTGAAATCAATCAATCAGTCATGCTACTTTCTGATCCTCGCGGTTGCATGAAGCGCGGAGGAGAGCATACTTATTCTAGAAAAAATAAAAGACTTGAAAATAAAACCCTACCTACACTATGCTAATTAGAAATGAGAGAGTAGTTACGTATAATCAAATAGCCAATGTACCCATGCACACAACAGTAATAAAAAAAAAATATCTTTCAATTTAGCAATTGGTAGTCGAGAATATGTATGGGCATGCGAAATTAGCTACTGGAGTTCTAAATTAACAAAATAAAAAGGAAAACTAAGTGGGACTAACCTAGTACTTGCTTGAAACCAACATTCGATCAGGCTTTCGTAGGTGTAATTTGTCTTACTCAGATCATGCTATAGCTCCTCACTGTCCTCCTCGACCTCTTGCACGCCTAATGATTCTTCCAAGGTTCTTCGTATGTTGATTATTCGTTCACCTCAGAAGGAGTGAATAAGATTTCGGATGTTTTCAAGATCTCCTCTTCCAGAGAAGAGGAGATCCCAACTTTTTCTAGAATCTAAGTGAGTTGTTCCAGGATTAAATTCATTGTTAAATCATGTTAAAAAAAAAAGGATTCTTATAGCACCCAAAACAAAATGAACAACTTAAAAAAAAACACTCTTTCTAAAACATAAAAAAAAAAATTATTCTTCACAGTTGCGGAAATTAAAACGTTCCTGATAGTTGGTAGGGATAGTGAGGAATCTACATTGAAGCAGCTCTATGACCCTTAAAACCAACATATGTAGATCACACTTACAAAAATTTAAACTAATCTTGCAGAAATTGAAATTACTTCTACCTAGTTGGTAGGGAGAACATGAGGAGTCTCCTCTCACGAGCTTCTATGTCCCCTTACCAACATGTCTAGATCACACTTTCATGAATTGAAATGAAAAATGAACTAATACCTCAATCCATTGTGCTTCCCTGGCAACGGCGCCAAAATGTTGGGCTCTAAAGAGGTTTTAAAATATAAACTATATGCATCATCCAAAGGTAGGCACTAGCCCAAGCATTTTACTTGTTGCCTACGTAGGTTCTTACCTTCCATTTTCAATACCCATCCTCCAGATATGCAACCCCTGCAAAGGGACAGCAATCATAACAAAAGGAACGAAAATTGTTCTGTTCAAATGAACAGCAATCGTAACAAGGGAATGGCGATCATTATATTGGGCCAAACTAATGTTGTATTAATGTACTTTCCCAACTATTTAATTTGTCAACCCAGGGTTCGTAAACTGACGAAGCACACACAAAGTATATGCAAGATTGAAGTGGAACTAATCTAATCTAATTTTTAAGCTACGACTGAAATAGAATCATTAATCTAACACGCGACTGAAATAGAATCATTAATCTAACACACGACTGAAATTGAATCATTAATCTAACACACGACTGGAATTGAAATTAATCCAGGAATGGGAAATTGCGTGAAGGAAATTAATCTAGGAATGGATAATTACGTGAAGGAAATTAATCTATGAATGGAGAACTACATGAAGGAAAAGAAAATACAACATGTGAAGAGTTGAATGGCATAACAACATATGAGAGCTCTCACCAATGAAGCAATCTTATATTACAATAATCAAATCGATCTTCATAAAAGAATAATGAAAGCATGAAAACCAAAACCATGAATCAACGTTAAGAATCCCTTTCTCTTTCAAATCCTAAGGACTACTACTAAATGACTACAAAATAACTATAATTTAATTGAATCCTCATGAAGAGAGAGCACTCTCTTTTATACATGAGAGCCTTGAAGATAAGATAACCATCTCATTATTACAGATCCACTTTTCTCTCAACCTATTTCCCGTTATTACAAAATATAATCCCATCAAATCCTCACACATATCTCTCATATATATTGGATAAGATATTCCAACCAAATCTCCATGATCTTCTCCTTGGAATGGGATTGAATTATCTCCTCAAATATTGAAATGGTGGAGGAAGTATTCGAGAAGTCCTTTTGAATTAATCCTTCATATATTCCTACACATTACAAAGCTCACACATTTTTGAGATATATATGAAAACATGTCAATTTTCTAACATTTAATTACAAATTCCTTTTTAATACTAAAATGAATAAAGTGGAGAACAATAAGGTGAAACCCAAGTATTTTTATGGAAATGATATCGTGAAAGGTTAATGGGGCGATAAAATGTGGAGAATGATGAAGGGAAAGGTGGATGAAAATAGGACATTTTTTAGCCCCAACAGTTATCACGTCATAGAAGAAGACGACCCGAATAAAGATAAATTGTGTAATATCCAAATTCCAGAAGTGGAAGGTGAGACGGAAGTAGAAGGTCCAAATATAGATTCAGTAGATTATGTTGCACCCCTGAAGATAAAAAAAAGGTAAACATTGGAACTACAGAAAACCCAAAGATGGAAAGAATTGGACATTATTGGGATAATCAAACAGTGGAAAAAATCACAAAGTTATTGCGTGGGTATAATGACTTATTCCTAGCGAAATTCTCAGAGATTAATTGATTAGTAGGAGATCTAGGAGAGATGAATATCCCTTTGAAGCCAGAAGCCTGACCTATAAGACAGAGACCTTACATATTGAATCCAATATACAAAGAGAAAGTGAAGGAAGAAATTGACAAAATGTTAGAGGCTGGTAGCATAGAACCTGTGGAAGAATCAGAATGGATCAGTCCTACGGGCGTGGAGGAAAAGAAGCAAGGAGAGATTAGGATTTGTGTATATTTGATCAAATTGAATGATTCTTGCCTACATGATCCTTTTCCTACCCCATTTACATATGAAGTTTTGGAGAATGTAGGAGGTCAAGAATCTTATTCATTTACAGATGGATTTTCAGGATACCATCAGATTAGGATAGCACCAGAAGATAGAGACAAGACTACATTTTCTATAGAGTGGGGATCTTTTTAGTATACAGTTATTCCAATTGGATTGAAGAATGTGCCAGCAATTTTTTCAAGAGTAGTAGTAGCATCCTTTAAGGACTTTATTCATAAATTTTTAGAAGTTTACTTGGATGAATTGACAGTGTTTAGTTTATTTAAGGATCATGTTGAAGCATTAAGGATGATGTTGGACAGATGCAGACAGTGTCAGATATCATTGAATATTAAGAAATGTATTTTCAACACACCTTTTGGTATTTTGTTAGGGCATGTAGTGTGTAAACAGGGTCTGCTGGTTGATCCTGCTAAAATTGTTTCCATAGTTAACTTACCACCACCGAAGTCAGTGCACCAGTTGAAGAGTACACTTGGTCATACATGATATTACAGGATGTTCAAAAGGGGATATGCACATATTACTGCGATAATGGAGATGTTGCTTAAGAAGGACACTAATTATCAGTGGAATGAAGAATACTAGCAGAGTTTTGATATTTTGAAGGCGAAGATGGTTACTTCGCCGATTTTAGTGTTTCCAGATTGGGAAAAAGAATTTCATGTGCATGTGGATGCATCTCCAATAGCATTAGGATTATTATTGACACAATCAGGAGAAGGTGATATAGATCACCCTATTGTATTTGCAAGCATAAAGTTATCAGATTTATAACATAACTACAACACTATAGAAAGGGAAGGATTAGCTATGGTATATGCTTTGCAAAAATACAAACATTACTTGTTAGGGAAACATTTCAAGATGTTTATAGATCGTTCTGATCTCAGATATTTAGTCAATAAGCCAGTGTTGGGGGGGAGGATATGCAGATGGATACTTTTGTTCCAAGAGTTTGACTTTGAAGTTTTGGTGAAGCCCGAAAGATTGAATATAGGACCAGATCACTTATCCAGGATAACTAATGGAAAATAAACGAGTAACTTGGAAGACAATTTTCCAGATGCACAATTGTTTTCAGTATAGATAGTTGATAATTATTTTGCCGAAATTATTGTGTTTTTTAGTACAAGCATTGCACCAAGAGAATTTACTACTGCATAGAATAAAAAATTGGTGGTCAGAGTTGTATATTATCAGTGGATTACATGTCATTTATATAAACTTCGAGCAGATAACATATTGAGAAGATGTGTGATAGAGCATGAAAGGCCTATCATTTTAGCAGAATCACATGAAGGGATTGTTGGAGGACACTACGCAGTTAAAGATACCATGCAGAAGGTGTTGCACTTGGGATTATGGTGGCCAACAATTCAAAAGGATTCCAAGGAATACTTTCATATGTGTGATGTTTGTCAAATATTTGGGAAGCCATCCAGGAGGGATGAGATTCCATTGAGACCTTAGGTTACTTTGCAAGTATTTGATAAGTGGGAAATAGACTTTGTAGGTACAAGTAATCCACCAGTAAGAAGATTAGGAGCTAGATATATTATTACAGAGACAAAATACTTAACCAGATGGACTGAGGTAGCATCAGTGAAGGATTGCAGCTCAAAGACTACAACACACTTTCTATTTGAACATGTAGTGACAAGGTTTGGATGTCCAAGAATATTGATTAGTGATCAGGGGACTCACTTTATCAATAGTACAATTGAGGCAATGCTAGAAGAATTCAAGATACATCATCAGAAGAGAACTCCTTATCATTTTCAGGAAAATGGAACAATGGAATCCTTTAACAAGATTTTGGAGAATGCCTTGACAAAGATTTGCAATATAAACAGGGATGATTGGGATTTGAAGGTACCAGTAGTACTATGGGATTACAGAACTACATGCAAGAAGCTAACAAGGAACACACCCTTTAGGTTGATGTATGGGCAGGAAGAAATAGTCCCCTTAGATTATTTGATACCAATTATGTGCATTGCAACAATTATAGAAATGACAAAAAGAGGCAAAGCACATGAAAGATTATCTCAACTAATGGAATTAGAAGAAGATGGAATCATAGCTAGATTCCATAAGGAGGTACAGAAAACAAAGGATAAAGTGTGGCATGTCAGACACATTAAGAAGAAGAACTTCAAAATTGGAGATTTGGTTCTCCTTTATGACAGTAAATATTTGCAGCACCCATGGAAGCTTAGAATGCATTGGCTAGGGCCATACCAGATAAAGTTTATCACATATGGAGGTGTTGTACAGCTGCAGGATTTAGCAGGTAGGGAATTTCAACAACTATTGAATGGTAGTCGACTAAAAATGTACATGGACAGTCGACCCACTAACCCTCAATAGTTGCAACGTAGCAAAGTATACTTGTACATATTGTAAATAGTAGGAGTTAAAAGAAGAAAAAGGAAAAGAAAACTAGAAAAATGAAGAAAAATCCAAAAAGAAGTAGTCAAAGGAATAAGTGCTAGACAGATAGTTGAGGATGATAGTGCATAGCAGATAGAAATTCGGGGCAAAAAGAAGTGAATATATTGTGTGTAGGATAGATATGAAAGAAGGAAATACCAACGTGCTAGAGAGGTATCATAGTAGAAAAATACAGCACACCAAAAAAACGAAACAATCGAGAAAAAGAAAAATCGGTCACTAGAAAAAGAAGGTGTGAAACAAACATTTATGACAATTGAGGAAGCATCCCTGGCAAGCTTTGGGGCATTTATGACAATACTTTAGAAGAAAAATTAGGGTTCAACAGGACGCATTATGAATTCAAGTGAACACAGAGATACACAGAGAGAAGCGAAGAAGCAAACCAATGATTTAGCAGGATGATAGTGATATTTCAGAAAAAACTCATTTAGATTCCATCACGATGGCGCCACCCAAAGTTGGAGCACCCATCCATATGTCGAGGAGAACCCGCATGAACAACATGTCACCGTCGAAGCTAGCAATGGAGGTAGGGAACCCTACGCAAACGGAGGGAGTGCTTGATATCGGTCCCATTACTTCCCCAAAATCGACAATCCCTACACTCATCAAGGAGAAAACAAAATAGATGCAGATTGACCCACCAAACATAGAAGTATAGCCAAACCTGACGTAGCAAATAGTTCATCCCATAGAAGAAGTAGATGAGGAAAGGATTGAGTCTGATGAGTCGAGGACTCAAGATGGCACAGAGCAAGCACAGCAGGAACAAACACTAGCAGCGAAGACCATTGCACAAAAGAATCCTAGTGAAGAGGAAGAGGAGGAAGAGAAAACCTACCAAGAAGCAGGGCCCTCAAGTGCGCCAGGAAAGGGGAAGGGAAACAACAGGTCTAGAGTGTTGGTTGTGGAGCCTGATTATCTTCCTAATTCAGATCCCTTTGTTTTCATCCATTTTTATACCCCATGAAGACTTTACACCCCAAAATAATGTACACTCCTCCATGCAAGGGAGTGCAAGTGGGGCTTTCCCCTCCTGTGGGTTTCGAGGGGCCATCCCCCCGGCTATGGGATCTAGGGGAAAGCAGGCCCTCGGGGGATAGTGTTCCCCGATGGGGGTTCCCGAAGGAAAATTTTCCTTGTAAATGTATATTGTAATTTCATAGTAAATCTGGACCATTCATTATAAGGTCGCAAATATGATGGTAGAAGTTATGTTAGGGTTTTTTTCCCTAGAAGGAAACCCTTTTTTATGAGGGAAATGTATTGTGTCTATGTATTATTGCAAATATTGTATTCTAAGTGAGGATACTGTGAGAGAAATAAGAGGAAGTTGCAGAGGGTGTGATGTAGGTTGTATCCCTTCATTTGCTGGATAATAATAAATTAAGGACCTGGCAATTTCTATGGTGGACGTAGCCCACACTAGATGAACCACTTATATCTGTGTCTTTCTTATATTGTGTATCTTTTGTGTTTTATTTCTGCATTTGTTTTATTTTATTACTCTACGATCTTATTTTTCTAACAATTGGTATCAGAGTGAAAGGTAACTCACAGGAAAAGAGGGTTCCTAGTTCGAGTGGAAGCAATGGAGGAAGATGGAAATTTTAGGGTCGATAAATTTAATGGCCAAAACCATGAGTTATGGAAGATGCATATGGAAGATTATTTATATCAGAATGATCTATTCCTACCATCTGGTGGAATAAAAAAGAATTCAAAAACCATGAAGGATGAAGAATGGGAGGTTATTGACAGAAAGGCACTAGGAATGATACGGTTGAGCCTGGAAGCATCGGTGGCTTTCAATATTTCGGAAGAAAAGACAACAAAGGAGATAATGGATGCATAGGCTAATTTGTATGAAAAACCTTTGGTGTCCAATAAGGTATTTCTGATGAAGAGATTATTTAATATGAAGATGTCAGAAGGTGGCTCTTTTGCAGATCATTTAAATGAATTTAATATGGTTATTAATCAACTAAGTTCTATAAAAGTGGACTTTGATGATCAGGTTAGGGCTCTTCTAATATTGTGCACATTTCCAGAAAGATGGAATGGATTGGTCATGGTTGTAAGTAACTTTGTCTCTGGTTCAAACACTCTAAAATTTGATGATGTTGTTGGTGTTATCCTTAGCGAGGAAATGTGATGGAAAAGAACAGGTGAGACATCAAGTAATGTGTTAAAAATGGAGAAGAGGGGAATACAAAAAGATACAGGAAAGGACTCAAGAAACCGCTGGAATTATAGGAAGGGCATATCCAAATCCATACTAGGAAAGATAGAGTGTTGGAATTGTGGGAAGAAAGGACATCTGAAGAAAGACTGCAGAGCTCCAAAGAAACAAAGAGATGGATAGCATGAGAAAAATCAGGAAGCACATGTAACAGATGATGTGTTACAAGATGCTTTGATTCTTTCTGTAAATAATATTTTTGAGTCTTGGGCAGTAGATTCAGGGGATTCATTTCATGCCACACCCCATAGGAAACATTTTCTAAATTATGTTCAAGGTGATTTTGGACAGGTTCATTTGGGTGATGATGCATCATGCAAAATTGTTGGAATGAGAAAGGTAAAAATAAAGCAAAGGAATGAAAACCAATGGTTGTTGAAATAGATAAGACATGTTCCAGATCTAAGGAAAAATTTGATTTCAACGGGGCAGTTGGAAAGTGAAGGTTGTATATCCATATTTACAGATAAGGTGTGGAAGGTCACCAAAGGATCATTGGTGATAGCAAAAGGAGAGAAGATAAGTACATTGTATTTATGTATTGGTAATACTGACTCTTCTATCTCTTTAGCTTCTACGTGAGTGGATACAACATTGTGGCATCATAGGCTTGGACATGTGAGTGAGAAGGGGATGCAGATACTTCACAAAAGAAATTTGTTGCCAGATCTTAAACAAATTGATTTGGATTTCAGTGAGCATTGTGTTTATGGAAAACAAAAGAGAGTCATATTTCTCAGAGTCGGAAAAGAAAATAAGAGTGAAAGATTATATCTTGTGCATACAGATGTATGGGGACCAGCTCAAGTATCATCTCTTAATGGCTCTCATTATTATGTTACTTTTATAGATGATGCAACTAGAAAAACTTGGGTTTATTGCATTCGACAAAAATCTGATGTTTTTGATACTTTTAAGAAATGGAAATCTTTGGTTGAGAATGAGACAAGAAAAAGGTTGAAGTGTCTCAGATTAGAAAATGGAGGTGAATTTGCATCAAGGAGTTTGATGATTATTGTTCATACCATGGGATTCGTAGAGAAAAAACAGTTCCATGAACACCACAAGAAAATGGTGTGTCATAAAGGATGAACAAGACAATCATGGAGCGTGCAAGGAGTATGAGATTGCATGATGGTTTTCCCTTATAGTTCTGGGAAGATGTTGTAGATATTGTTGTTTACTTAATAAACAGAGGAACTTCAAGATATTTGGATGGTATAATTCCAGAGGAAGCATGGAAAGGTAAAAAGGTAAACTATTCATTTTATAATACTTTTGGTTGTGAAGCATTTGTCCATATTGATAAAGAAAATAGAACAAAGCTTGAGGCAAAATTCAAGAAGTGTACCTTTATTGGATACGGTGTTAATGATTTTGGTTATCGCTTATGGGATTATGAAAATCACAAAATCATTAGGCGTAGAGATGTCTGTTTAATGAGAATTTCATGTACAAAGATCAGTTGCAGGGAAAGAAACAGGAAAAAGAAAAGCCAAAATACACAGTGCTTGATGAGATCACTGAAAAAGAAATTCCAAAGGTACCATAAAATCAAAATGTACAACAACAGGAGTAGTAGGTACCTCAAACTCCTACAAGTCTTGTTAGAAGATCTACCAGGTTAAGTAGACCCCCTGAATGACACTCTCCTTCATTGTATTATTTATTGTTCACTGATTCTAGTGAACCAGAATGTTATGAAGAGGAAATGCAAGTAGACACCAAAAAGAAGTGGGAGCAAGGTATGAAAGAGGAAATGGATTCCCTATTAAATAACCATACTTGGGATTTGGTTCAGTTTCCTGCAGGAAAAAGAGAATTATAGAATAAATGGGTTTACCAGTTGAAGGAAGAAGATGGAGGCAAAAAATGGTACAAGGCTAGACTTGTTGTAA
>CBVK0101014008.1:0-10663 GCA_900067695.1 Picea abies
ACTCATAACTTTCTAAATGTGCAAAGTTACTTGTAGCAACAATGTTTTGACAAGATTTCTTAGGAATGCTTAAGCCTATCCATAATTGTCAAATTTTTTGAATTGTATGATCATACATGTACAAGATTATGAATATGAACCTTTCACTTTCATTCATAAAAACATTTAGATACATAATAAACATAAAATTATATTTTAATTTTTAAAAAATATTATTATTTTAATTTTTTTAGTACAATTTAATTTTGTATTTCATAAAAAAATTATTAATTACATAAACTTTTCATAATTACTTTTTGAGAATTTTGATGCAATAAATCTTTATTTTTTAAATATTTTTTTAATAATTAAAATTATACTTACTTTTTTATCACGTCTAAAAAATTATTAATTATATAAATTGGTCATAATTAATAAGTGAGAAATCAAAAAAAATATTAATTATAAAAAATTGTATTTTATAAAACAATTTGTTATTGCTACTCAAATTAAATGAAAAGTTCTAAAATTTAATTTTTATGAGAATTATCACATCCAAAAAATTATTAATTATATAAATTGGTCATAATTAATAAGTGAGAAATCAAAAAAAATATTAATTATAAAAATTTGTATTTTATAAAACAATTTGTTATTGCTACTCAAATTAAATGAAAAGTTCTAAAATTTAATTTTTATGGGAATTAGTATTTATGATTATTCAAAAATTTTAATTACATTTTGTAATTGTGATTAAAATGTAAATTTTAACTTTTATTAATGGAAGAGATGATCAACAAGCATATTACATATATATGAATATTTTTTAAATAAAAAATAAATACAATAATATTGGTGAGAATGTCACCAATAATTAAATCTATTAACAGTTTAATACTAAATAGTGAAGAAGTTTTCATTTGTTACATGATTAATTGTAAAACAAATTGTTAAAATTTTATGACAAAATCCAATAAACAAATAAATTTAATTTTTGTTTGTAAATCAAAGTAATGGCTTGTATTTGATGAGATGATAAACATTTAGTACCAAATTCAAATACTTGACAATTTGATGTTTAAAAATTTCACACAAAGTGTTGCAGTGGAGTGATTTTTAATGCATTTTCCAAAACTTTGATGAAACATATTGTATCTTTGTTATGAAGAGTAGGTTTTAATAATGGTTATTGGATGATGAAAACATAAGATAACTCATTAACATTGTTTTTGTAATGGTTTGGGTAAAGATTGAATAATTTTTTTTGTTTTTGTTTTGACATATATTTATGATAGAGAAAAAATATAGATTTTAGATAGATATGGATATGATTTTGATATATATAAGTGTAGCATAATATTGTACAAGTATATTTAGAAAGCATTCCTTTTATTATAATAATGAAAAAGGATATGATTTTTTCCAAAAAAAACAATGTTTGACAATAAAAAAAAATTCAACCCATATTTTATTAATCTAAATATTCCACATATCACTCATTATAAAGTAACTAAAAATTTCTTTTTTTCAATTTTAGTAATTCTTATTTATTTACATAGATTTTTATTTCAAATATTGCATATCACATTATACAATCATATTAATTTATATAGCCAAATAAAAATAAAATAATTATGAGCATTCATGTTTATTTGATAATTTCACTGCACTTACCAATAATTGATTTGTGTCTCTTTACCTTTTAAATTTGGCTTATGATTTGAGACAATATTTCTAAATGAATTCAATGATATTTTAACTTGGACTATTAATTATTATTATTATCTTGAGATGAAACAATGTTGTTATTATTATCTTGAGATGAAATAATGTTGACTTAATCAATGATCATCTTAATGATCATCCTAATATTAATGTTTTGAATAATAAGTATACAAATTTAATGATATTTTAATTGGGTTATTATTATTTAGAGTTTATAAGACTAAATATTATAATTTTTAATAAAAAAGGAAAGTTTTCAATTTTTAACTAAAGACTCAAAGAGAGTTATATAAACCATAACCTAAAATATGTTTGGCCAAAATTATCCGTACACCCTTTCCACTCGTTGCAACACTAAAATTTTCTCAAACCAAGAAATAAAATTTGACATTAAATGGAAAATCTAAAAACAACAAAGGATACCAAGCTAAGATATTAAAACTTGGGACTTAGGTCTCAATGTGCCATATAATTTAAATATATTTCTAATCAAATTGTCAAAAAAAAGTTATCTAAAAAAAATATTGACACTTTAATTGCCCCTACATTTAAATTTGCAAGACACTTTAATTGTCCCTACATTTAAATTTGCAAACTAGGACAACTCATCCAATTATTGAGCTATAGTGATTACCCCCTATATTGACACTTTAATTGTCCCTACATTTAAATCTGCAAACTAGGATGGCTCATCCAATTATTTAGCTATAGTGATTACCCCTTTTAGAGAAAACATTTCTAAGAAAAAATGAGTTAATGGCTTGAGGAATGATATAATAGATAAATGATATGAAAGTATTAAGAATAACCGTGATATACCTTACAACTCTTAGGGATATTGATGAGGATTCTACTAACAAAAATAAGATATTATTTATTGTAGCTTATAGCCAAGTTATGGAAAAGACTAGAAGAAATTTATGGGACCCCTTGAGATCCATGGTATTGTGATTAGGTTTTATGAAAAGCATGTTGATAAGAGAAAATCTAATAAAAATTAATAAATTGACATTAATTGTAATATTGGTGTTAAATAAGAGTTCCCATACTCTCCCACCTTTTTTTGGCATCTATATTGATAAAATTGAGCAGTGTTTAGAAGATAAAGATGTATTGGTATGAGAGTGGTCAAAGTTGTTGTTGTCATTATCGTATACACTAATGATACTATCATATTTGCAACAACCATTGAAGATCTTAACAACTAAATTTGAAGTTCCCCAATGGATATGAAACATTCATTTTCAATACATTATATATCCTAGCTATTGTTTATGGTTGTGAATCTTAGACTTATAACATCCATGCTGAGACTTGGCATAAAATTAAACAAATCCAAAAATACTTCATCACTTATAATTTTAGAATTAAAAGCAATGTTTCTTCCCTTATTATCTCAATTGAAGTTGGATATACTTTCTGAAGTCTAAATCCTCAATTAATTATTTATATTATAGATGTAGATTCCTTAAAGTGGAGAGCTAGAAGTTTAAATCCTCAATTAATTATTTATATTATAGATGTAGATTCCTAAAAGTGGAGAGAGATAGACTCCATGTTGTTGCTTCTAGTATGAATAAAAGTCACTATATACTTAAAAGAGGTTGGACTAGAGATTTTAAAAGTTGACTTAACTATTGTAATATAAAAGAAGACATTCAAATTATTAATATGGAAAATATTAAATCTTAAATGTATATGAAGTTTAAAGATAAGACACAAAATAACAATGAAATAGTTACTAAGAAGAAGTCAAAATACTACAAAGATTGTGTAAATGTCAATTTCACTCATTAAAGCTATATTTTCAATGTGATTTGAAAGAGCAAAATAAATATTTCCAATATCAAGATCAATGCTTATGACATTCGTAATAAGGTTGATCATTCAACTAACCTGAAGACACTTTGGGATGAGTGAATAAATAAAACTTTTCATACAAAGGAGACCTTCATGATGAGCATAGTTTCCTTTTAACTTATCCTACTCTTAATAATATAAAACATAACTTTACCCAACTTGTCATAACTTAATTACTTTTCAAAACCTTCTTATATAGACTAACCGCCTTGTATAGACTTTAATAACTTCATTTTCATTAGGTTCAAATATAAATTTAATTTAACTCTCTTTTATTTATATGATAAATCTAATTAATATATATACTAAAAATATATATTTGTGTTTATGTATAAATGTGTTATTATAAATAACTTATCTTAATACAAATAAAATAAATAAAATTATATACAAATCTTAAACGTATTAAATGTAATAAATATTTTGCATTTAATATCTAAATAAAATATAAATTAATAATTAATAATTAAAAAAATCTGGCAAAACAACAACTATATATCCACCAATTAGCTCACCCCACTCAATATTATATAAGATAAAAATCAAACATCTTTTGTAAATAACGAAATTGTTTTCTAAAAAACATAACTTTCTTAAAATTAATAATAATAATAATAATAATAAAATTTATCACAATTTTTTCAAAATTTTTAAAATAAATATTTAAAAAAAACAACATTGTACAATGAATAAATTGTTATTTAAACCATATCACTTTTTAAAAACAACACATATGTTATATAATATATAACATATAACTTTTTAAAAACAACACATATGTTATATATATAACATATGTGTTGTTACAACACATATGTTATATATATAACATATGTGTTGTTACAACACATATGTTATATATGAATAAATTGTTATTTAAACCACATAACTTTTTAAAAATAGTGACAAGGTTTTATAAAAGACATCACTTTCTTCCAAATAATTCCAATTCATTAAACTTTGGAATGATGTGACTCTTGTCTAAATTAATGTTATGTTAATTTCATTTATGATTGTCTAAATTAATGTTATGTTAATTTCATTTATGATAATAGTTATTGCATACTACATATTATTATGATAAACAATATAATGATAATTTAGTTTGAATTATGTTATTATTTAGATTGGATTGTATTAATATTCATTTCATAGTCATAACAAGATAAATATATATTATTGTTAATAATTTAATAATAATTTAACTTGTATTATTGTTATTATTATCATAATATTAAATAAATTGCATAAGATTTTTTTTTTTAAATTCAATATATGGATTTATTTTGTCATTAAAATTTAAGTGTTGTAAATGAAATTATCATCAAACTTGAAGGAGATATGGTGATGGTCAAGGTTCATCATAAAAAAATCATTATGATGATACTTAGTGTAGGTTAGTCATTAATAATCATTATGTTGATATTCAAAGATTGTCATCATTTTCTAGGGATAATAGTGGCTTGGTGATAGATCTTTAAAGTGATTTGGTGATAGATCTTTAACAATCCTTACTATTCATGTGTATATAGTGACACTTGGTGACTGCCACCATCTTTTCATATGTGAGAAATAAAAACACTTGGCATAGTCGCAAGACAGAGGCATGATGGATAATCCTCAAAAATTGACATGAACCTAGAACTGATAAGGAGCAGAGCGCCACATAGAACTACTATGCCTATCCTCTCTCAATTCCTCTTGTTATACTGACTTGCTTTCTGAGTTTTGTTACTGAAATAGACTAGCATCGAGGCTCTAACATTGAAATTTCTAATAACTTGTGGTCTCAAGTACCAAACCTCTCCTTATTGCAAAATGATGAGATGTGTTTTCCACCATCTATCGTAATGGTTCTCTGCTACAATAGTGCCTATCATAACTATGAGATGATCCTTGTGCAAAATGAAGAGACTACCAAACTTCTCCTTATTGCAAAATGATGAGATGTGTTTTCCACTGTCCATCATAATGGTTCCTTGCTACAATAGTGCCTATCATAACTATGAGATGATGCTTGTGCGAAGTGAATCAAAGTGAAGAGATCAACCTAAATCTATCCCATCCTTCCCACAAACCACACTTCATACATGAGACAGGAATGGTACATGCGGCTGTTGTTAGTTCCCTCAAGGATGGTGAGAACCTCCCACTATGACACCTCTTACATCCCATTTTGGTACTATTCTCTTTAAACTTAATTTTAAATAATATTACTCATTTATTTTATTTGAAGTTTAAATAGTACTCATTTATTTTGTTTTACCGATTCATATTACAAGGATTAAACTATTTACAATCCTTCCTATATAAATTTTTATCATTTAAAATAATGTTTTTATATTTTAATTTTATTTTTTATAATTTTTATAATAAATTAAAAAATTATTTAAAACACGTTAACTTTAAATTTAAACACGAAAAACAAATATTTTTTAATAAATCACGTTATTATGTTTTGATCATATGTTTTTTATATCTATTTTCTTAACAAACATGTTTATGTCCGTTTACTATTTTTTTAATTTTATATTAACTTTTTATAACTTTTAAAAATTTATGTTATTTTTTTATGTCTTAATCATGTGTACTTTTATATATACTTACTTATTATTCATGTTTTTATCATTTAAAACACTTTTTTTTTGTTATTTAGATTTTTTTTATTTATCAAGTGTATATTGTTATTATTTAAAATATTGTTTTTTTAAATAATATTTTTCATTTTATTATAAAATGATGATTATGTTTTTTAAATATTAATATAATATAAAAAAATAAAAATATGAATATATTTTATATGGATGTAAAGTTTGAGGTTGTAATATTTGTAAAGAATTTTAAAGAAAAATAAAATAAAAAAATATAATTTAAAATTTCAAAATTAAGGGCAATACATCCTATTTTATTCTTTTTATAAAAGTATGGATTTCCCCAATTGAGAGCAGTTCTATGATTAGATACCTAATACACAAAAACTAGATAAACAACATGTCAAAATTGGTTCAAACTCTAGCTAAAACCATGAGAAGCCAAATAAAGATGTCAAATATTAGTTAAGTCAATAGGGAATACAAGAAGAAGCCATCATGCAGAAGATAATATTACAAATATTATCACAACTAAATTTAAGGATATATGTGGTGTGATAAAGAATTAAAGGATTAAAGGAAATTAAGATTCTACAAGGAGGTGGTCAACTCTAATTTATAAGATCAAAAGTACCTCTCACTTTTGAAAAGTGCAAAAAAGAAAATAAACATTGCTAAAATAAGAGCAAACTCTCATGAGCTACATAGTAAAACTTGGTGTTAGACAATTCCCAAAACACGTTGGGATGAACATCTTTGTGACACTAAAATGGTTGAAGATGAAAAACACTTCCTCTTAGAATATCTAGCCTATACCCAAATTAGATCCAAAGTCATCAAAACTATGGTGATCTTGGAACACTTAGCTTAATACTCTTTAAGGATAGAAATACAATTTTAAAAAAATGAATGTAATCACTTACTTTATTAGACCAATTAGTCTCAACAAATATATATCACCATAAAATATAAATGTATAGGATATTAATCTTTATGATCATAATAATAATATAGATGTATATTGCACTTATAAAATTAAAATTACATAATTAATATATTATAAATATTTTTTTATTTTTTTAAGTTTATTATTACTTCTTTGAAAATCCATAATCACTAATCATAAATTAAAAAACGTTTTTTTCAAGGAAATCAAACTTTTATCTAAATCAGTTTTGTAAAATTTCTTTTAAAGGAATTTCAAATACAACTCTTTCTTTTTTAGAGGAAAAATCCAATATCTTTTATTTTGTAAAGACCCTCGTCGTTACGACTACATGCGACGCAACACAAAAGCAATTTTTTTTTTGTTTTAAGCAGGAAGGAAACAACGACAACAATTAATCAACACAACTTGACGATGAACACAATGCACACAATCAGGCAACAAACAACAATGACCCAACATACTAGCACATCGTGCGACTGGGTGCAACATGTGAAAACCAAATAGACAAATAAACAACTAAGCTAAGGACAAACATCAAGATCAACCAGACACAACCAACATCAAGTGACACAGGTAACTTGAACCTTCACGGAGAGTGAGGAACAAGCACAAACAAGAGTTACAACACAAGTGCCAACATCAACTACAACAAACATTCTTCCCCATCGGGAAGCACATGACTCTGGCGAGGTTATCATTCACATCTATCAATCAGGGTGAGCAATGATACCCTCGTCATGAATCATTCCGCCACAAGTGGTAGGCATGACAGTAACCAAGGCGCAACATAACCTATCTAGACCAATAACCCAAGAAAAATCCAACACGCTAGGAGACCGAATTAACTTTCAAATACATGAAGACTAAACCCAAGCACCCAATCGACAAGTCAACAAGACACAAGGAAAATCTAACCACTATAACAATCATACATCACATTAAATTCCCAATGCAACAATTTCTATTGCAAAGATACATCAATTAAAGGACGTGATTAGCCATCGATGAAATATTCCCTCGAGAATCCATTCTACAATAACATGTATCAATTAAAATCCTCTCTCTTGTTTTTCAAGTCATTATTAATTAATTAAGATTTTATTAACAAAAAGTCTCACTACAATTGTCATTCACTAACATATAATTCCTTGTATAAGCCTAAGTTAAATCTTCCAACCCTATCATTACCCTTCCCAAACATACATGCCGTAGATATGATAATGGACATATCCACACTCTTATGCATAAGATAATGAGAAACTTGGGAAATGAATGACCCTAAAATGCCTTGTCAATATTAAACCACCTTAATTGAAATCTATAATAGTCATGTATATAAATACTCCATTTAATTCATCTCAGTACCTTGTAATCTATAAACTCCTTTAATTCCATTTTTGGTATCAACAATGATACCGATGTATAACATTATTATCGTTGTCTATTAATATCCATTGCCAGACAATCAATATTGTTGTCTATTAATAAATCTATGTTTAACAATAATATCTCTGTCTATTACTATTCACGGTCAACAACAACATCGATGCCTATTAATGTTTGTTGTCAACAATAACATGTTATCTATTAATAAGAAATCAACAATCAAGAGATTTTTACCCTGACCATTTAAAAATAAAAGAAATGAATCCAAATTAGATTAAGTTAGCAGTACGTAGGGATACCATGCTAACCATTCATTGGTTACTAAATCACCGTTTATCAATTATTTCATTGTCTAACAATATTGTCGTTGTCTATTAATAGATGGTTGTATAGCACTTATATTGTTGTCCATTAAATACATGATATCGTTGTCTATTATATACATGATAATGTTGTCTATCAAACATGTGATATTGTTGTCTATTAAATGTATGATATCGTTGTCTATTAAATACATGATATCGTTGTCTATTGAATACATGATATTGTTGTATATTAAATATATGATAAGGTTGTCTATCAATCATATGATATCGTTGTCTATTAAATACATGATATTGTTGTTTATAAAATATATGATAATGTTATCTATCAACCATATGATATTGTTGTCTATTAAATGTATGATATCACTTTCTATTAACTACATGATATTACTGTCTATTAAACATGATATTGTTGTCTATAAAATATATGATAATGTTGTCTATCAACCATATGATATGGTTGTCTATTAAATGTATGATATCAATGTCTACTAAATACATGATATCACAAAGTTAAATATGATATCGTTGTGTAAAAGCAACAAAGATCCATAGCTAAGGAACACTAAAATTCATAACCAGAATGTTGTGTACAAATTGGGTGAAATGGTTGTGTAAATATTGGGTGAAATCATTGTGTAAAATGCCAAGAAAAATGCCCAGGGTCACTACCTGTGTTGGGAAAATCGCCAAGTAAATCGTTGCTGATAACTCTAATTTTTGAGGAAAGGAGAACAGATAAAAGGTGGGTACGAGTCACCCAGATTCGCTGGGAAAGAAAAATGATTTATCCCCTTTTGCAAGAAGCCAAGGAATCAAAGATTAATCCTTCATAGATTAATCATAAAACACAGAGATAATCATCAAAAAAATGCAGAGATAATCATTCACAAAGAAACACAAAGATTAATCATTAAGAGACAAATCATTCAAAAACACAGAGAGACATGTACAAATTGTGGAGCAAAATGCATAGATATTAATGCTATTTGTTGGGATAAATTAAAAACGCAGAGAGAAATAACTCTGAGACTTGAAGGGTGGTTTCACTATGCCTAGAAGTGAATTCAATGGTTATCAACCACAATCTTCGCAGAGTAAGGTGAACAATAAAAAAAGAGTCTAAGGAGGGAAAACGCTTAGGAGAGAATTCCTCACTGGGCGGAGAAAGGATCTGACAGTTATTATCTATGCACAGGAAAGAAGGACATTTGAATCTCAGTCTTAAACACTGGAGTGAAGACAGTTGATTTGGCTCATGGCTGACTACTCAGGCACAGAATAATAACTTAAGGATAACAAAACAGAGGATAAAAACACAAATCTTCATCCAGATCTTCTTCGTGGAGAAGTAAATAATGAAATAAAAGCGCAATCAAGGAATAAAGAAAATACAAGCAGAAGATACAAGAGCATAGGCAAGGTTGAGTCTAGGGCTCATTCTTAGCTACGCATAAAAAGACAGTAACTCAGAAATAAAGGATTTTGTGGATAGCAAGGGTTCTTACTGAACGAATCAAGCAACAAGGGGATTACAATTACCGTAGAAATACATGCAAGGAAGGCTCATGGAAATGAACTCGTCATCTTAGTATAGTAAAATAAACAAGTGTAAATTACGATTCATTACAGGTAACAACATTAACATGTGTACCTTAGCCAAATGTGAATTCTCCAAAGTCATTGTCCCACGCGCGCCTTGTCAATCTCTCGCTTGCCAACCGATGTGACCTCACTGGTACCGCCCAGCCAACTCTAGGGGTACTCTTCTTCCCCCTGAGTCCCCCAAGCCACAAAGGGGCCACGCACACAATACCAGAGAATTCTAACACCCATCTCACTTCACA
>CBVK0101014050.1:0-12161 GCA_900067695.1 Picea abies
GTGGAAAATACAAGTATAACACATACAAGGATGCATTCACACTCTCTCACCCCCTACCCTGAACAAGTGTTCAATGTTCTATGCATTTCAAGTGTTCAATGTTATATGCATTTCAATATCATAAGGGATGCCATCCATTACCCTATATGAAGAAGTGTTTTCTAGCTTTATTCCCCAAAAAACCCCAATTCCTAATAAACTGAAAAGAACAACCAAATGTCATGATGTATTCTTCCTAGTACTCACGGTTCAAACAGTTGTTCATCATTGCTATTTTTTTTTCATTGCAATGTGCTAACTATGCATGGTTAGGCTCTTGGTTATTATATCATTCTCTAGTGGAGATGAAAATCCTTCTCTATGGCTTGACTGTACTATTAAATCTAATTGATTCAGTGTGGGTCAAGTTTGTTTCACACATTTTGTCAATGGTTGTTGAGTGCTCTTTTCACTAAATTTGTAATCAAGGAAGCATGTGAGTAAACTATTATCAATAAAGTTTTTTTTTATGATATGATAGCAATATCTCCCTTGGATCTTCCCTTGATCCAAGATAGAAAGAGGGGCTAGATTTCTATGGTTCTCCCTAGAGCTAATTAGATTTATTTCCTTTTAACCAAGAAGGTTGTTGAACATAAATCTCAACTGATGGTTGTCCTCACATATCCGAATGATGTATCTCTCAAGATACAACTCCAACTCCTACAATCAGATTTCTGCACACAAGGAGACAAACAACTACCAATCTACTATTCTTCTAGTGTTAGGAAATTCAAACCTACTACATCTATCCTGATCTATTCAATATAAGATCATATCTAACATACATCATTGAATTTGAAGGATATGAAAGGGGGAAGACCAATAATCTATTCATTAACATGAAGAAATTACATCAATTCATACCTTGAATGTTGATGCTTTCCTCCTAGTTCTAGTCTCTCAATTCTCTTTCTTAGCCTCTTGAGATTTTCTCTCTATTTTGACAACATAACCACCCTCAAAATTATTCTCCCCATATCCATTTTTCCTCTTCTTATAGTATTTTAGAAGATATTGGAGATAGGATTCATGACACGTGAATTAGGTGGATACAAGTCATGGATATGTGGATTCAAATCATGGATAGCTTCATATCATGTGAACTAAGAAATTTCAAGTCATAGATAGGCTTGATGGCATGTGAACTAAGAGATTACAAGTCAAGCACAAGTTTCATGCTTAATTATGAGCTTTTTCCAACCTATCATCAACTTTTTATCTATTATGAGATTTTTTCTCAAGTTCAATTCTCAATTATGATCTTTTTTCCAACTCATTGTGAACTTTCTTTTCACTTACAAGTTTGTTCTGAATTATGAAATAATTCTTATTTCACAATTATGAAATTGAGATAAAATAATGATTTCCTTGAGAAATAATTATGAGAATTTTACTCAATTATGTGATTCTAGCCTCATAACATCTAATAACATGCTTTCACAACCTATGGTGGAAAATACAAGTATAACACATACAAGGATGCATTCACACTCTCTCACTCCCTGCCCTGAACAAGTGTTCAATGTTCTATGCATTTCAAGTGTTCGATCTTATATGCATTTCAATATCATAAGTGATCCCATCCATTACCCTATATGAAGAAGTGTTTTCTATCTTTGTTCCCCAAAAAACCCCAATTCCTAATAAAATGAAAAGAACAACCAAACGTCACACTGTATTCTTCCTAGTACTCACGGTTCAAATAGTTGTTCATCATTGCTAAATGTTTTTCATTGCAATGTGCTAACTATGCATGGTTAAGATCTTGGTTATTATATTGTTATCTAGTGGAGCCGGAAATCCTTCTCTATGGCCTGACTGTACTACTAAAGCTAATTGATTTAGTGTGGGTCAAGTTTGTTTCACACATTTTTTCAATGGTTGTTGAGCGCTCTTTTCACCAAATCTGTAATCAAGGAAGCATGTAAGTAAACTATTATCAATAAAGATTTTTTTTTATGAAATGATATAAACTCATTTTTAATTTTTTCATATCATCTTGCTTTCGAATAACCCACCTGTGAAAATTGTAGGATTTAAATAATAGGATTGAGAAAAGATGGATAGTTGAAAATTAGACTCTTGGAATTTCTATAAATCACTCGAATCGTGATGCTAGAAATCATGAAACTGTTATTTATAATTGTGTTGATATAGATGAAATGTATGTTTTCTAGTGTTCACATGTGTAGGTAGCGTAATGTAGCAGCGCATGGTCATATGTTTGAACTGTGTCTTAGAAACTAGGAGTATAGCATGAAATATTTTGACTTCTTCACCATCAAGCTAAAAGAGACTCGACAAAATAATCTTGTATGGATGATTCTTTACCAAATGCTTACAAGTGACCATTTTTGTTCTTACAATTCTATTATTGATCAATAAATTTTGATTGTATGGAGGGTTTTGAAATCTATATGAAAAATAGTTTAGCAAGTTTAGGCCTATTTATCTAAGTGTATATTTTAACCTTGTACAATATTTACTACAAACAAATTTTCAGTAAAAGAACAAAAAAGATACAATGAAAAATACACACATTACACAAAGATTTTTCCTTTGGAAACCCAAATCAGGAAAACCAACATATTCTATATTCATTCATTGTGATGCATTGTTTACAATACAATATACATATAGGAGCCAGTGGAATCCAAAACCCTAACCCAATGACTTGTATTAGTCAACAACCCTAATTCCTTAACCGAAAATAGAAAACCATCGGCAAAAACCATGAGCCAAAAAAATTCCCAACAATGTATTGAGGGGTCCTCAATCCATTTAACTCAATAGCAGGAAACAAACCCGCCACAGAGGCCCAATTAGACTCTGCAATATTTGATAGTGGAATGGTTCTCTAGATCTTTCGATAAGGCCAATTTATCGATGGGATTTACGTAGTGATTGACAAGATATCTTCTTATGAGAGTTCCTCCTTTAGTTTAAACATTCTCTTTTTGTGTTTTCTTTTATTATATGGGTCTAATAAAAATATGTGTGATGGTATAAACCAACTGGTAAAGGAAGTTCTTACTATTGAATAAGGATGAGCTTGGGATAACCCTTGTGCTCAAGCATCCAGACAAATATATTCAAACATGTGACAAGCCTAGTACTAATACATTAACTTGATGATATTTCAATTATTGACTGAGATACAATTATCGAAAGAAAACACACATGTAATAAGATGATGGAAAGAAAAATAGTTTCCTTAGCTCTATCATTAATCATACATTAACACAACGATTGGATTTCATCACTAGAGACAATAATTACAAAAAATATTGAAACAACTAACTATCAATAGATTCATAAAATATTACTCTTTATAACATCCATTAATGAAGCAAAGTTGGAAGTAATTCCTCAATCCAATCACACAACACCTTTGATGAAAAACATAAATTTGTCTCTAGTCCTATACAAGACTTCTCAATTAAGGTAGTTCAGAAATAGTTCTTTACAATTCCAAAAAGGAGGGTCTTTTCCAAAACCATCGACCTTTGCTAAAGGTCAATCCTCTTATTTATAATGAATCATTAACTAAAAATAGCTATTACAAGTTCAATCTAAGTAAAACAAAATATCTGCACGTGGCACTTTCATTTCTTTGTTCTCTAAGAATCATCAAATAGTTTTACTAAAGTGGATGACTCTTCTCATATTCATACCATTTGACGAAGAGTTCCTCACATGTGTTGGCATACGAGAACATGTGTTGATCCATTCGGGCTAAAATAATTTCTTTCACTTCCACTACCCATTCCCTGTACTTGATTATTTTAACACTCAACCACTAGAAAAATCCTCAAGCCTTAATTGGATTCTCCATGAACCGTTGTACTTGACCTAGCATCATGCTTGCCACCTTTGCTATTTCTATTGTCCATGACAAGTCTTATTCTGCATGTTTCTTGACTATGTTAAGTAGGTCAACAAAGTCTTTAGTGAGACAATTTTTTTGAGTTCTATTCCTTTCATCTTCCGATTAATCTTTTCCCATATTTTTTCGCACTCGGCCCACTTCTCTTGAATCTCCTGTTGAGGTTCTTGGGCCATTTTTACCCAATATCCAGCCGCTTTCCTGATCTGATCTATGCTTCTATCCCTTGGCGTCCCAACCCTTTTGTAATACACTGAAGTAATCTATCCTTTCTACCTCTTGATGAGATTTTTCATACCACCTTTCCAGGTCCTTGCAGGTCGCTAGCACCATAAGGGTATCCTCTTGGAAATCGGCTATGCCTGTAATGAAAAGGTATCGTTTATCCATGAATTTGGCATAGGAATATTGGAACTCACTTCTCAAAAACACCTTGGCATGTGTGGAGTCTTGATAGTATTTTTCCAAATGGTGCAGATGCTCCAACTTCTTAAGTACAATGGCCAACTCCTTTTCATATCTTCTTTCTCTATCCAATGTGGCATTCATGATATCCATCCCTATGCCGATAAGCTTGGACATCTTGGCATACTCTATGTTGAGCATCTTCTCCTCCATAGTGATGAGAATCGAGCTATATAACATGAGCCTCCTCTTATTAGTGGTCTTCTTCATGATAAATTTTCTCTTCCTGTCATAGGCAATCGCTTGTATGTTGAAGACCTCATCAACAGGTTCGGGGATTTGTTGTTCTTTGGAGGTTAGAGTATTTCCCAGATTTTCAACTATGTGTATCTATTCTAGGATGGGTTCCTGAACTTCTCCCATGTGTCTCGATGGCTCGATCTTTGTTTGTTTCTCATCGACTGGTAAGGTATCAGCCAAAACTGAAGAACCAGGGGTAGGTTCGATACTTACTTGGTAATCGGTTGTCGATGTGATGATTTATTGATTTGGAATTTCCTCTGTTTGGCTACCCGATCCTAGCTCATACCTCGATTGTTCTATTGGGGTTCCCAAAAAGTTGAGCAAATCAGTTTGTAAGGCACTTTCAACCTCACGGTTTCTCTGTGAAAGGTTTTGAATTGAAGCATTGGGACTTAACGTAGATTCTTTCTTAGGTTCCTTTTACTCTATAATCTTCACTGGAGTCACCGGGGAAACCTACAAACTCTCCTCATCATCATAGATGGTTATTAAGTAAAAAAATGGATTTAGTGCACTTTTCCTACCTAGTGTCCTTGTTATCTTAGGTTGGGTTGAAATTCTCCTTAGTGATCTGATTTGTGGTGGTGGAACTTTAGGGTTTTTTGACCTGCTGATTTATTCAAGTTATATTGGATCTAAGCCACTTATATCTCCTTTTCTTTTGATTGGGTATTCAACGCGAATTCTCGACATGTTTACAAGATCAGGGTTATTCTGCAACTAATCAGTGATTCTCTGTGCCCCTTCTAGCAAGAGAAATCCTCTTCTTTGTTAGAAAAATAAGATTGTGGAGCAATAAAATAAAACAAATGTGGAAATAAAACACAGAACATACACAATACAATAGAGACACAAATATACATGGTTCACCCAGTGTGGGCTAGGCCCACTAAAGAAATTGCCAGGTCCTTCCTTTATTATTATCCAGCAAATGAAGGGATACAACCTATAACAAACCCATTGTAACTTCCTCTTCTTTCTCTCACAGTATCCTATCTCAGAATACAATATTCGCCATGATACATAGTCGCAATACATTTCCCTCATAACAGAGGGTTTCCTTATAGGGAAAAAACCCTAACATCATTTAACCGTCAGATCTACGACCTTATAATGAATGGTCCAAATTTACAATGAAATTACAATATACATTTACAAGGCAATTTTTCCTTTTTTGGCTTCGCCCCCGAACCCCCATTGGGGGACCTTGCCCCCGAACCTCCGTCAGGGGCCCACTTGTCCCTGGACCCCACAGAGGGGGTAACCCCCCTATGCACTCCCGCGCTTGGAAGAGTGTGCATACTTCTGGGGTGTAAATACTTCATGGGGTATAAACACGGCTAAAAAACAAAAGACCTTTGAATCAAGAAGCTAATCAGGCTCCACAACCAACATTCTTTGTGTCTCTGTAGTCTCTACCACTCTAATTTCTTCCCTCACTCTGAGGACCTCTTGAGCTGAATGTTCTATTGTATCCACATGCTCGTTTATGATCAGAGCCTTGAACCTGAACATGTTTGGGTTGGCCATCCTCTGTACTACCTCCTCATAGTCCTAAACGCACTCTGTGAAAATTTCATCCTCGAACTTGTCATGCACATATAGCCAACATGATGATACCTATGTCGCATGTTGGGGGACCAGGCCTTTAGGGTCATGCTTGGGGAATCGACCTATCGGAAACCTGAATTCAAGTTGGCTCAACCCTTATTATTTGTCTTGAGAAGTTTCCTTTACCAAATAAAACCCCACATGGAAACCATAAGATATGAAAGCCTGCTTCTTGTCCTTGACTAGCATGGTGTTATAGCCCTGCAGGATAGTATGATCGCAAATTTATCCCACAATGAGCTGGTCTGGGACATGATCTGGGAGTATATATGGTGCTCTGATGTCCACGAATGACCTAATATAGGTTGTATGTTCATCTAAATACTAATGGCATACCTTCGCTACCATTTTCTTGGCTGCAACATATAGTTTCGAGCATTCTTTTTTAAATACAATAAAATGAATACGGGCGATGAATTCATCGCAAATGAGTGTGTAGGATTTTTTGTACTTGTTCTCCCACAATATGCTAAAATAAATGTGAACAGGGAGCTCCACAACATGCCACCTTAAATTCATGTCGATGAAGACATTTCTCGCACAGATCACATCGAGCGGGTATGATGCCATGTGGAAAGCGGGTTCTTCCCCTTCTTTTGGCATCTGAGCCTACTATACACAGATGCTCAATTGCTTGTAAATTATCACTCCCCATTTGAAGCTGCTTCTAGAGATCACCACTGTGTATGCCAAGGGCATCCATGCTTCTGAAAACTTGGAGCAGTCCTTCTCTCCATACAGTCGGTAGATGAGAGACATCAAGTAGATGTATGGCTCCTTCAGGTTAATTGTCCCATACCAGCCATTGCTCCGTTTTGTAAACACTTTGTCCTCCTTCGACCATGAGGCCATCAACTGGCTGGTTTCATGGAATTCGTAGAACTTCACCACAGATTTTGTGTTTAGCTACTCCTATGGATCTCTGAGTTTGTATTACTTATGGACTTCTCTTGGGAGGAAAACTCCGACACACCTGCCATTCTCATCATTGATTAATCACTTATGCACGTTTGTATGGTCGATTATCCACTTAAAAACCTCCATGCATGGGAAAGTTGGGGTTCTACAGGATACCATGTGCAATTATGATCATCCTATATTTGGGAACACTTGGTCATCAAGTGCCCTTACATCTAGGTCATTGTGTGGGATACTTTCAGGGTACTCCTCCCGACTGATTCTATTGAATAGGTATCCCCACTATGGGAGAATTACTTTGGATATAGTGTTTTATTATGTATCACCGAATACTAGAGGTTAGACAAAGGATTTATTAGTTGAGGTTTTAATGACAGGCTTTGTTTTGGGATCATACTCCAACTGTCTCACAGTACCAGGCAAAGAGCCTTTACCTATTTTTGCTTCCTTCAACTTAGGTGCTCCTTGTGAGCATCTGGTCATAGGATTTCTTGGAGGCATATTCCCTACAACTAGAACATAGTTAGAGAATGTGCGAGAAATCAGATGCATACAACAAATTATGACCATGGAATTGACAAACTTTAACACATACCCTAACTGCTTGTTTAACCTGGTTTTGATAATATGAGAATCGACACAGTCTCGAGAAGCTTGCTTTGCTTCTTCGAATTCTCTGGAATTTTAACTTGTGTGTAGAATGAAATTGTTCAAATATATTCTAGAGATTTAAATAGGGATGAACATACCTTGTCACATTAGCCATTCAATTCAAGTTATGAGTGTAGTTCTATTAAATATGTCACTAGATCTTCAAAGACGTTTAAAATTAAATTTGATCGTAGGTTAAAGGTGTGGGTGCAGGTTGTAACATGTCCTATCAGTGATTTCAAATCATTGTTGTTACATCGACGCACAGGGTAGAAACATATGCAGTATGAAGCATTAACTAGTCTATTAAATGTCAGAATCCAATCGTATATTATGCTGAAAACATCCCATCGTTTCGCTAGTCCAGCTGGTGAGTCAGGAGTTGAGGTTCCACTTTGAACACTTTTCGTTGATATCTCCTTGCAAAATATCTAACGTCGAATGATATTTCTGTACAGAGCTGACATGGCAAGGATGACTTGGAGGTGTGACTAGGAAATAGGAAACCTTAATATGACTCGAGATGAAACTAAGCCGTACGATACCCCTATGCGGTAAATACATGTGGCACTCGAGACAAACGTCTTAGTTTACCCATGTTATTTGGAATCGGGAATTTTCTTAACCTAAACATTCTAAAACCCAATTTTATTGCACCGATGCCAAAAAGTATCAAGGATCGGTGATCGACAATAAACCTACCCAAGTGATCTCGGATTGACTCTCTCAAAAATTTCCCGATGTCGAAAGTGTATTGGGGTTCGGCAATCGGCGATCAACGGTATGTTTATCGTAGAAAAAATCAAGTGTTTTACCCTTCTATATTTCCCCGACCCTCGAGAAAGTGCATTGGTCATCGTATATTAGTGGTTTATTTATGTATTTTTTCAATGTCTATCCCTCTTATACTTTGCCTATGCCGATGGGGATCGACTAGCTCTTGAAAATTCCTGGCGAATAAATCATGTAAACCAACTCCTCTTTCTGTTGATGCTGATAGTGCATCAACAATTGGTGATTAGTGTAATTGTATTGCCACTTTACCTGCTTGAATTTTTCTGACACCAAACACAAGCACATTAGTCGAAATGTTAGTTGTAGATTCTTAGTTAGGATGTCAAGTTCCTTTAAACACAAGTTTTCATTCAACAAGTTCAAACAAACCCGACTTGATTGATAAGAGTCATGAAAACAAAACAAAATAAACCATCTCCCAAAGTGAACTCAATTTAGACAGTAAAATAAAACAAGTGTTACCCAAAAAGTGATAAAATTTCATAATTCTTTTAGGGTGTGTTGAGCACTCAACAAGTGGCGATTTACTGGGGGAAAGCAAAATCTTTGTTCCTTCCCCTAGCTTAGATGATGCAAAAGATGGTTAGGAATCTAATTGGTTTTTCTTTTATAATATTCTCTCCTATCCTTGCATTTACAATTCCCCCGGTTTGTGAATCTGGGCCCGCATATGGAGTTTCAACCTTTATTCCACCTTTGTTCCTCTTGACCATGACCCACACCCCCTTTTGAAAAAAATCGAGTAAAGTATTCACTGGCACCATGCCTTTTAGTTATCATCATCCATTTTTTGTGGTGTTGCTCCGCTGACAGCGAGCATGCATAGCCCCGACAGAGTCACCCCGACGTCACATACCTTTCTTCGCTTCCAGTGAGCCTCCATAGCCCCAATGGATTTATCTACATACACTCTCCTACTTTGCACTCATTTGATATAATTGATTTATTTTTGGCAGAGATGCCCTAAGTGAGTGAGAGAGGAGGACGTTTGTTATCTGCAAGATGAGATAGTTAAGGTGAAATTCTTCCTAGCTTTGTCTTGAGGTACATGTGGTCCTTTCCAACTTTCCATATTTCCCTTTAGGTTTTACTAGACCACGAGGCGAACACTTCATCACTTTCCAAGGGTGTTTATCTGCAAAGGTTAGATATAGAACTCTTTTAAGAAAAATGCAATTTGCCCAATGTTTCTTATGTTGCATGTAAGCGTGAGTTAGGAACAGAGTTTGTTACATCGTATTTATTAAGGTTAACCAATGCCTTATGGAGCACAACTTTATTGCAAAAAAAATATCACACAAATTTAAAACATAAATAAAGGACTCTATAATCAGTCTACCTAACACTTACACCTAGAATAACACGAAAACACACCAAAAAAAAAAATATTAATTTTTTACTTTTTGTTTTTTATTTTTAACAAAAATATTGTTTTAGGGCTTGGTCATTCACTAGGATGGCATCGAGTTCCCCCCTCATATTTTTCAACAGATACGTTCCTACCCCAAGTTTCTCGGCTACCTGGAAAGGTCTGAGTCATAGATTCTAAAACTTTGAATGTTTTCCCTTTGGTTCATTTGCTCTATCCCATTTCAGGACTAATTCTCCTACTTTAAAATTCTTCTCTCTAGACTTATGCTTGTCAAACCATATTTTAACTTTTTGCTGATGAGTGATGAAATTTTATTTTTCTTTCTCCCTTTCTTCTTCCATCATGAGGAGGGTATCAATTCTCTGTTGAATAACCGATGAGGGTTGTCCTCTGGATCCCTGAGCAAGCTGAAGAGATGGAAAATATAGCCCGTTCGAGAGAATGAATTCTTGTCCATATACCATAAAGTATAGGGAGTTACCTATATCTTCCTTGGGTGTTACTCTATCGGCCCATAAGGCATTATGGAGCAAACTATGCTAATTCCTCTAATTTTCTGCAACTTTTTTCTTCAAGATTCTTACTAGGTTCTTATTGGTTGATTATGTCATTCCATTCCCCCGTGGATAGTATTTTGAAAAATATATGATTATGATTCCTTTATCTAGAGAAAACTATGTTAGTAGGGTGGAATAAAAGTAAGTGACATTATCAAAAACAAGAACGGAAGGCATACCAAACCTTGTGATCAACTATTGTTCTATGAATTGGATTACCACCTTTTCGTTCAAGTGAGTCAGTGGGAATTCCTTTACCCATTTCATGAAATAGTCCATAGCAGTCAGTATGAATCTATGTTGTTTTGAAGAACTCAGGATAATCTCCCCTATGACATCTAACACCCATTTCTTGAATGGTCTAGATATGACCACTGGTTGGAGTGGGATCGTTGCTCTTTTTTCCCTCCCTGTACTTATTTGACAAGTTTTGCAGTTTCTAGCATATGTATGAATGTCCCTAAATGGTGTAGGATAGAAATAGTTGGATCTTAGTATCTTATGAGCAGTGGTATTCCCTGCAAAGTGTCCACCCACAGGACCATTGTGGAGCTCCTTTAGAATCTTTTCTATGTCTTCATGTTCAAGACATATCAAAAGTAACCCATCATAAATTACAGGAAAAAGCACTGAATTTATGAGGTGATATTGTGTCGATTTCAGTCTGAGAGCTCTCCTTTCCTTAGGGATTAGGTTTTCGTGGAAAGTCTCATGGTGCAGGAGATAAATTAGTTTTCCATAAAAAGACTCTTTCCCCAGGGGAACATATAAAGCTTCACTACACCATAACGCCAATTTATTCTCCCACCCAGAGTCTTCATTTACCCGGTCTTGGGATTCAATGACCAATTTACACTGTCCCTGTTCCTTAACTAATTTGGCAGGTTTTATATCTAGATCAAATTCTTGGACAAATTCCATCCAATTTCCTCTTCCTTCCCCCATCTCCTATTTAGTGAATAGGGATCAAACTACGGGATGAGGCACAATGACTTTGGTGTGATTTTTTAGGATGTAATATCTGAAATGTTTTACTTCTTTGTACACCACATAAGCCTGTTTGTCTCTAGAAGAATAATTCAGTTCAACCCCTTGGTGATTAATGCTCATAAATGAGACTGGGGCCTCACTGTTGTCATGATCCTTCTGATTCAATACTGTAGCTAAATATTGGTCGAAGGCAAAAGTATAGAGGAAAACATATTTTCTAAAGTTGGGACTTCGCAACACTGGAGCTTGAGATATTGCAGTCTTAATATTGTTGAAATAATTTTTTTGCTCGTCATCCCACTTAAACTCAACATCATTTTGAATCAATTTTTGTAAGGGTTTTATAGTTTCATCGAAATAGGGGGTGAACTTCTTCACAAAATTGATTTTCCCAAAGAAGGATTGCATAGCCTTTTTGTTATGGGGTAAGGGAAGCTGAGTTATTGCCTTAATTCATTCTGGGTCTATGAAAATTCCTTCTTGAGATATAATATGACCTAATAATTTCCCTTCCTTGACACCAAATACAGTTTTCTTAAGGTTTAAATATATACCGTATTTTATACACCTTTCGAAAATATGGGTTAGATGTTAGATGTGATCTTCTATGTGTTAATGTTTATGCCATTAT